>ML784071.1:531387-578716 GCA_009831015.1 Picea engelmannii | reverse complement strand
TATCTCAAAGACAAAGGGTTCAAGAGAGGAACAACTGACAACAATCTATATATTAAAACAAAGGATAATAATTTTCTCATCGTATTGGTCTATGTAGATGACATCATCTTTGGATGTAATAAGGATTCATTAGTATAATGGTTTACTTCTTCCATGGAGTCTGAATTTGAAATGTCTATGATAGGAGAACTGTCATTTTTTCTTGGTCTGCAAATTACTCAGAGGCCTGAAGGATGTTCATTTCTCAAGAAAAATATCTAAGAGAAATGCTGAAAAGGTTTCAAATGGAAGGTTCTAAACCTGTGAGTACACCTATGGTAACTGGATGTAAATTAAGCAAGGATGGTGATTCACCTGATGTTGATCAAATCTCATATCGATCAATGATAGGAAGCCTGTTGTACATCACAATATCTGACCCAAACATAATGCATGCTATAGGAATGATAGGAAGATATCAGGCTGCACCTAAACAGAGTCATTTACAAGTTGTCAAAAGGATATTCATGTATTTGAAAGAAACAATGACTTATGGTTTGTGGTATCCCATAAATCAAAATCTTCAACTGACTGCTTATTCAGATGCATATTGGGCAAACTATGTTGATGAGAGAAAAAGCACCAGTGGAGGAGCATTCTTCCTGGGTGACTCCTTAGTATCCTGGCTTAGTAAAAAGAAAGGTTCCATTTCTTTATCAACCACAGAGGTAGAGTACATTGTTGTTGCTACCTGTTGTAGTCAGGTATTATGGATGATTCAGACACTTGCAGATTTGGAGATAAAATACACTGCACCGATCCCAATTCATTGTGATAACACTAGTGCCATCAGTGTGTCTAAAAATCCTGTATTCCACTCCAAGACCAAACATATTCCCATAAAATATCATTTTCTAAGAGAGCAGGTCACCAATCAGATTGTTCAGGTCAATTACATTCCCACTACAGAACAAATTGCAGACATATTTACTAAACCTCTAGCAAAGACACCATTTGAATATCTCAGACAGAAACTGGGTGTCATCCCATCTCACATCTAAGAGAGTCCATCCTGTTAGGAGGAGTCCTGTATTGGTTTCATATTTGATACCTCCTAAAATTATTACAACAGCTCAGGGGGAGCGTGTTTTCTTTGACATCGATGTCAAAGGGGGAGAAAAGGAGTTGTACGAATCGGATGCTACAGTTGGAGGTCCAAACAGATTAGCGCAGCCATTCAGGGTTGCCATCAATGCCAAAGGGGAAGATTGTTGGAAGTTTTACAGTTGGGAGTAAGCATGTCATTGATGGCAAGAACAACGATTGCAAAGATCAGTGATGGCAAAGAACAACGATGGCAAAGAACAGCGATGGAAAGAACAATGAAATCGTGAAGTGACAAAATTGCAAGGTGGATGAAATCGCGAAGTGGCGAAATCGCGAGAAGATTTGGGCCATAGGATCTGGGGTATCTGCAAAGGCTCAATAGTCATTAGATATGGTGTAGATGCAAGGCAGATAAGTCTAAGAGTCATCCAACTCTCCAAAGCTATGAAGGAATCCTGACTGTCCATCGGGGACAGTTGTGGACCATTGATCAAGAGGACGCGTGGCGAAAGATCAGAGCACCACAAAGAATCCATTTCGGAGTCTCGCCTATCGCGACTTGGAGTGACGAGAATCTCCATCTAAGGATCAGCGAGATGTGATATCACGAAAATATCAGGACCGTTAGATCAACAAGAACGAGGACCATTGATCTGAGCTCCATCTCGGAGCTTCGCCTATCGCGACTTGCAGTGACGAGAACCTCCATCTTAGGAACAACGATATGTGAAATTGTGAGTTAACTGCAGCCGTCAGATCAAGGTGTGATCTAGACCGTTGATCCGACTCCATTTCGGAGCTTCACCTATCGCGACTTGGAGTGACGAGAGCCTCCATCTAAGGAACAGCGAGATGCAAGATCGCGAAAATATCTGGACCGTTGATTCATCGAGATCGTGGACCGTCGATCAGGGTCGATGAAGATCATGTGTTCGCAGTGCCTTTTAGCACAGACAGTGGTCACCGCCTATGATCATGTGGAGGAAGGACCTAGTGCAGATAAGATATGCCTCAGAATTTCAGGGATCGCGCCTGGTACGAATGCTGAAATACCAAAAAGGTGAAATGTCGCTGTAACCGGTGGTCACCGCCTGTGGTCACATAGAGGAGGGAGCTAGAGACGCCAAGCTCCTTTTTCAGAGCTCGCAACATGAAGAGTCAAGATGCCTCATCGCAGAATCTCCAAATTGTGAAAGTGCGAAATGCATAAATCACAACAATATCCTTCAGAGCTAATCCAACGTGCAGATGAAACTGAAGGATATCGGAGGGCTATTATTGAACATCATAGTGTAACTGCTAGAAACCACTGATGGTTTCTGCCAGAGGACTCGAAGACACTTTGGGGTGATTGACAGAGGAGATGAAGAGTCTATGGGAATCTTCAAGAGGGATGAAGATGCTCGTGGAGGCGATTGATAGCTGGATGAGCATTGTAGCCTGTAACTGGAATAGAGAAGGTGAGATTGTCTATCACAGAGAAGATGAAGAGTCTCAATTGCCAGAGAGTCTAAGGAATCTCAGCATAACATATAGTGATGCTGAAAGAGTGGAAAAAAAACCAGAGAAGCTGAAGAGTCATGATGATGATCAGATAGAGCACTCGAGTTGTGGAGGATATCGGCGCAGTATGAGTATGCAGAGGTATTGCACACATTGCATGCACAAGGTGCACAAAAGCTATAAATACACAGTATAGAGAAGAGATGTGGTTGTTTTTGTTGCTGGAAGTGGCTGTGGTTGTTGTTGTTGAAGGTAATTCATGCATGAAGGAGGAGAGTGCAACAACTGAATTGAATAGAAGAGGAACTGTGTAGTGAATGGACATGGAGCATAGAGCATAAAAGGAAGAAGAACAGACAGTGCAAGTTATGTGTGCAGGAAGGTAGTGAGGCAGACGGAGCAATGAATTGCAACAAAACAGTGATGAGTCTGGTAAGCCATTGTTGAACATTATATCATTGTAATGCGTTTCAGTAGCAAATATTCATAATCATGGTGGTTGGAAGGTTCGAGGGAGGATTGGTTTCCTTAGAGGTTCAAGTGGGGGCTTGAACACAGGGAGTTGGTGATTCCTTCTAGTTGGTGCTAGAGAAACCAGGGAGTTGGTGCTTCCTTCTAGTTGGAGCTAGAGAAACCAGGGAGTTGGTGCTTCCTTCTAGTGGGTGCTAGAGAAAAATAGAGAGTTGGTGCTCTCATCAAGTTGCAACTTGCAAAACAGAGGTTGTAGCCTCACAATGATTTGGTGCTCAAATGTATGATAATGTAAAGAWTGTAAATAATACTTATCATATAAAGAAGAAGAGGTTTTTACCCTGTATGGATTTCCTTGGGAAATTCTTRTCTCTGTGTTTCTCATATATGTGACTAATGTTGAATGTRCCATTGTTCATTTCCCTGCATTATTGTGATCATCATTAAGTGCCTTGTAAATATTTTAAAAGAAGCATAATTGTTTAAGAATGGTGACAACTAGTTCACCCCCCCTCTCAGTTGGCCAACACCCTATGTTCTCCAKCTACAACCAGATGGTGGCTACAACCACCTTTCCTTGCCCCGTACAACCACCCTGAAGTAGAACTAGAATGATGGAACCAATGTCACACTATCAYTGTGAGATATACTGTTGTAAACCTATACCAATAAATCTGAACCATGCATCAACCATGCATCAACCTGTACCTCAACCTGTAATCAACCTGTACCATAAACAAGTGCATCAACCATGCACCAACCTATACCAAACAACCTATAATCAACCTATACCATAAACAAGTGCATCCAACCATGTACCAAGTATGTACCAATCATGTTTCAAATACCCATCAACTATGACTCATCAATATGTACCAACATCATCAACTATACACCTCATGTATGTGCCAACTCATCAACTACTTGTCTCAACCATGTACTCAACATGTACCTCAACCAAAATCCCTAATCAATTTCATCATCCAAATCTGATTTGTAGCTCTATAATAGACCTGGTGTATATGATCAAATTCCTGCAAACCTTCCTTAACTTTAACAACAAGAGACTAGCATTTTCATCAAACTTTTCTTTAGTCTCACACGCCTAGTTTTGGATTAGTCAACAACCCTAACTTGAATTAATCATAACTTTGTACTTGTAATGTATAAAGATATGAAACTGATACACATTCTTCAATGTTTTTTATGCAATTCCTTCAAGTGTCACTACTTGGAACCTCTCAAAAAAAGGGTTATAGCACAAATGGCATACCTTGTGGAATTCTGGCTTATTCTAGAGAGAGACCTTGTAGAGCGTGTCCCACACGAAATATTTGTTGAATTGATATGAAACTGTTAAAAAACATACTACATACTATACCCTAACCAACATATTTTGTCTCATTGAATTTGGATCTGTTATGAAGAATTTATGATGTTTTTACCCGAAACACCTGTTTTTGACTAGTTTCAGGACTAGCCACAAACTCTATTTTCCACGGAGTGTAACTCCCAAAATACAACGACCCACAAGCTAAATTTTTTACCAAATATACTTGGATATGTTTTCTCAATGGAATAGAAATTTCACAGTCTGAATCATTATAGAAAAAAAATTATAGCAAAAATGGTGGGATGACCTGTAGATAACATACCTTAGAAAACACCATCAAAAGAATTTATCCTTCCTTGCATTTCGGCCTTATTTTCTTCATTTTCCTCATAAATTAGGCTTAGATATCCTTTTGTTACCTTACACACCTATAGGAATTCAATATTCTCAAGTGTGATTAAAATGAGATAGCCTTGCCTCTTATTTATACTCTCCAAGTAGCTTCCTTAAAAACATCTTCTAGGTCACTTGGCCCCACTTTCCTTATTTTAGGGTTAGCCCACTTCTAATTTCTCCATTAAATTTATTATTGAAACAATTTATTTTGTATTCAATTTGAATTATAATACACTCATTACTTCACTTCATTATTTACCTTTTAAAATCTATTAAACCACTTTGACTACTTTGACCTTTTGGGGCTTCTAGATGACATATGAGGGTCCTCCAACTTTGTAAGGCCATAACTCTCAAACCGTGAGGAGTTATGCGACGTTCCACATACCACCATAAATGGAATGAAATGTACTATACATATAGAATAGTATTATCTGAAAATATATCATAACTCATACCATTATCCATCAAACAAACTTGGGTCCATTACCCAAACCTAGGGTCTCCAGCTTCTCATGGCCATAACTCTCTAACCGTGAAGAGTTATGTGACGTTCTACATACCACCGGAAATGGAATGAAAAGAACTATCCATATAGGATAGTTTCCTTGAGAAATTCACTATCCTTCATCTCATTATTCCAAAATTAAGCATGAGTTCTCTTACTCCGCAAAGCGTCTTCCCGTGAGGGCTTTCACCATAAGGGGACCACTTTGGAGTTCATCCATATTTACTTCTTATCAACAATGAAAAAACAATAATGAGTCATATTTACATCAAAAAATCTTGGGTCCATTACCCAAACCTTTTTTCTACGGGGATTTCTTCAAGGGTTGACATCAATGAAAACCAACCTTAATCAACAACATTCACTCTCATTACTAAACACTAAGATGCTATATTAGATGCATCTAACATACATAAAGATGGAAACACTAAGAATAAATCACATTAATCACACAAAAACAATCATAACACATGATGTATGTGGTTCACCACTAGCGTGGGGCTACATCCACCAACTCTTCGTCTTCTTTATTATCTTATTTCAATCCTCTTACATACATAGAGCCACAAGCCAACTCCACATAGGACAGGAGATCTACGCGCACCTCACCAGGTCCTCCTTCCCCGAGCTTGGTACAACAAAGAGCCTTCTTACAATCACTTGCACTTATCTCTGCAAGTTCTCAGCACACAATATGCACAAAGCCTTTACAATCACATAGATCAAACTCTATCACTTAGCACCCTTAGATTGACTAGATCTAGTGTGTTTCTTACATCACCTATATATCTATTTATACATTACAAAAGGGGCCTAAGAATGAGTAAGACCCATGGACCGACACCCCATACCCATTACATAAACCCTAAGACCAAAAAAATCCACAAAAGGGGGCGAGATCTCATGATCTCTTCTTTGCTTGGTGCTCCATCTTCGACTAGCCTATCGAAGTCCCCAAAATTGGTCAAACATGACCAACGTTTCCACAAAACCTGGTCAAGGGCTAGCAGGCCCCCAAAAATCACCTGTGACTCATCCCGAGTCACTCTGATTTGGGTAACTCTGCCTCGAAGGCCTCGAGCTTAGCTCAAGCTACCTCAGCCTGCTACTTCGCCAAAGCCTCCTTCTCAATGAACTCTTGAATAACTTTCTCAGTCACCGGTCCTTCCAAGCCTTGTTCTACCGTGGTGACTACTTGTTCTAGTTTTGCACCTTATCCTTCAATCTCCTCAAAAAGTGTGCAAGCTTCATCCTACACTGGCCGGAGCCTTTGGGTCACTTCCATGACTTTACTCTGGATGGCATGGACCCGTTGTTGAATCGTGTGATGTTCCTGGGACCTTTTCATCCTCTCAACCGATGATAGGGGCTTTAACTGTGTTTGTATTGTTATTGCTTGTTGATTCGCTTCCTAGAGATGTGACTCCAATGTCCTTAGTTCTGGGTCCTCTGCAAGGCACTCATAGGTCTGCGCACTTCAACTACTGAGTTTCTTGCATTCTAAGGTTAATTCCTTGATTCTATCAATTGCACTCCGAACATTTTCTTCCTTCTGATCTCGCACTTCTTGCTGAGTGCTTGACACAACTTGTAGTTCTATTTCTACTATTTGTGGTTGGAGTTGTTGAATGGATTCAACGAGCTTCCCCACCTAGCTCTCAGTGGTCTCTTCTTCCATCTATGCTAAGCCCATCACAGAGCGAAGTGCTCAGGTGACTACTTCTTTAAATCCCATCTGCTCCACAAGCAATTGTTCTTTCTCCTTCTGGATCCGAGCTCTATGCTTTGCAAACTTCGCCTGGAGGTCATCTTTTTCTTGTTGCACAACTCGACGTTTCTCTATGGATTCATTCTTTGCTTGCTTTAGGGCCTTTGTGGCTTGTTATTTTTCCTCCTGTATACAATGAGGGTGAGCCTCTGTCGAGTCTTCTAGTCTGCATAGTTGGGCAGGCTCATGTCCTACTTCTATTTCCCCTGCTGACAATGACACAATAGGCACTATGTGGCTCGAATAAAGAGCCTTTTGTACCCCTTTGAGCTCTTCCTCGATCCTGTCAAACGTTATCTCATGTTTGGATTCGCTTCACTGCAAGATGTCCTCTGAGGTATCTAATACAACGGCAATGATAAGTTCAATGTCATCCACCATGAGGACAGTGTGGAATGGATGTTTATTGGCTTTTGGCTTCTTCTGTGATGAAGGTTTCTTCAGGGAACCTTTTCTTTTATTGGATGTTTCTGTCTCTATCAGGGGATCTTTAGGGAATGTTACTTCTCCCTAATTTTGCTTGTATTCTTCCCCTTCATCCTCTTCTTTGTCTACTTCATCACCTCCTCCCCCTTCAGTTGAATCTGATGCAGTTTCTTCTGATGCGTTGTTCAGTTCCTATACATCTTCCTTCTTTTTCTTCCTGCTACTGTTGGGTGCATTATATTCTTCGCGAGTGACTATAGAACTTCCGATGAGGTCGGGGTCGGACAGTTCTATTTGTTCAACTGGTACCAAGAATTCTTCAAGCCATTCCTTTGATATTTCCTCCATATCTTCCTCAGTTAGTTTATAATAACTCTATATTTCCTCCTTGCTTTCATCTCTATGCGCAGTGATATATATGAAATCCCTATCTGCCTGGAACTTCGTGAATGGCCTGAACCGATGCAGTGTATTCAACATCATGCGAGGGAAATATTCAATGGCCCTCTTTAGTTGTAGATAATAGGTGTGGAACAATGCGTTGGATTTCCATTGCTTTTCCATGTTGCTCGAATACCATAGTGTAGTGAAATTCACAACTAGTGGTTCAGACGACTCAATTTTAGGGAAGGTAACTCCTTCCGACATCTCCCAAGAAATGAAGGTAATGAGAATAAAAAACCAACTGAAATGAAACTCATAGCCTTGATCCTGAGCTTCACGATAGTCTTTCTCTAACTGGTTGAAGAGGTAGCTCACCCATTTCATTTGTAGCCCTTCAACGCATTTTCCTGTGAGATCGACGACAAACCCCATGACCTGTGTTGGACTATTCTTCCTAAAGAGCTTACCAACAATCAACTGGAAAGATAGGCACACTACACCTCACTTCCCCTTCTCCACATCGCCATAGGTGTCTTTTATTGTCTGTGTGAGGGCACGATCTGCAACCTTCCCTGGGTAAAAATCCTGTGGGTATGTCCTTGCATGCTTAATCCAGTGATCCGGTGGATCAGTGTCAGATCTACTATGATGTTCCTTTCCAACCATAGGTAACCACCATGGAAGCACGACAGTGGTATTTTAATGCACATGTTAACCTCCTGATGTCTGTCGAAGTGTGGTAAATTCATTACATTGAGGATGGTCAATCTTGCGATGTCCATGGTCCATGGCTGGGGGATTATCTTTGACTTCTTTCCCATTGTCTTGGTCAAATACTTGTGTGGTGCAAGCATGCCATAGTTCTTGTGGTCTCCTAAGTTGAAGTCACTGATCTTCAACATCATAATCTGTCCTAACTGTAGTCCAACTGCACGTATCCCCTTCGGAAGGTACACAATGATCAATTTGTAGTCGAAGTCCCTCGGGACGCTGTCATGACTCACTGTGACGGCCAGAGGTGGGATGTAGTTGAGTAATATCAATGGGATGACCTTCACATTTTCCAAGTCATCACGATGCTTGGTTTGTTTCTCTGTCACAGTTCGAGAGGGCCCATATCGACGTGTAGTCGATTAGGATGCTTGCACTCCTCTTGTCAACAAAGATTTTACTCCTATCGATATGACCTTCTCCGCCATGAGGTCAATCAAAATTTCTTCGAAAAATTCATCTACTATGCTAAGGTCGTTCGAAATGCACACTCATGATCAAATGTCTCGGGTAGGTGAACGAACACTCAAGGTAGTAGAACCGATGGCGAGGTCTCAATAATAACTGTGTGAAAGAGAGTAGTTCTATATGGGCTCGGATAATCACAATTTATGAAAGTGTCCTCAGTGCAACGCTCGATGGGATAAATAGACAACGTCATAACATACTCATCCAATGGGAAGGAATTTCTTAATCACTACAATTCCATCCGTTATGGTGCGATCCCAATGGTCCAATGGCGAACGTTCCAGAAATAACTGCGTTTCTAGCCATTCTAGAGCTTCGTTCTAATGGTTGGGACACCTCCAATGGTCATATTTCTTTGCCATGGCGAAGTGCCAATTTGCGTTGTTTGGCTATTCCGGCGAGGTTCAAGTTTTTCAAGCCTTCCTTCTGCCAAGTCCTCTCTGGAACCTCTTGAATTTTTTCTAGCTTTGCTTTCTTCTTACTAAGCTTTCTATCATTCTTTCCCGTGATCTGCATCTCTGGATTCCTCTTTCCATTCTTGTTCTTATCTCCTCTTGGCATAGTAACTTCACACTATTGAGGGTATTTCATAGAGTTCGAGGGTAATACTTATTCTCTTACTGTTTCTAGAGTAAATGCTCTACTCTCCTATATGGATAAGTTCTCTAAGTCTTCTTGCGTTCTTTCAACTTCGACATCCATGTCTTTGGCCCTCAGTTGCTTTGAATTTTCCTCCTTCTCTTCTAGTAAGCGTGCTATTCTCCTAGCCATGAAATCCCTTAATTCTTGCTTTTTTTGTTCTAGAGCTTCCTCTTCTTCTTTCCTTAGGATATGATCTTTCTCAATCCAAGTCCTTCATAAAAAAAGTGAAGGGGAGTGTTGTTCTCAACAAACTTAATATAGATCCTCCTTTCCCAAGATTGGTACAACACAGAGCCTTCTTACAATCACTTTCACTTAACTCTGCAAGTTCTCAGCACATAGTATGCACAAAGCCTTTACAATCACATAGATCAAACTCTAGCACTTAGCACACTTAAATCTACTAGATATAGTGTGTTTCTTACATTTCCTAGATATCTATTTATACATTACAAAAGGGGCCTAAGCATGGGTAAGACCCATGGGCCGACATCCTATACCCATTACATAAACCCTAAGCCTAAAAAGGCCCCAAAAGGGGGAGAAATCCCGTGATCTCCACTTTACTTGGCACTCCGTCTTCGACCAAACTGTCGAAGTCCCCAAAATTGGTGAAACAAGACCAGTGTTTCCACAAAACCTGGTCAAGGGCCAAAAAAGGTAGAGGAACCAACTCCCATGTGTTGTTCTCTATCAAGAATTTGTACTCCTCTTTCATAAATTCCTCCCAATGGGGGTTTCCTTTAGCCTCTACATAAGATTGAGGATCTAATCCCATTACCATATAACAATAAATAGGAAACAATGGATCCATGGTAGTATAATCTCGTGGAGGCTCCACAAACTGAGATTTGGTTCTTCATGGATTGGCATGATCATGCACTAGATCACATGATGCCTGAAGAGTTTGTTGCGCCCATCGTGGTCGATGCTCTAGAACTGTAACTTCTTTCTGTTGATCAAAATTATCATATATATTAGATTCAGAGACATGATCATAATTTTGATTGGAAAAATTCTCACGAAGTTCCACAACTATTGGTAGTGGAGATGGAGGTGTGGACTGCTCCGAAAGTACCTATGAAGGACCCTCTTCAAACTTAACACTCCTTTGAATGGATAGTGTATCTGAAGTAGTATGTAATAACCTATATCTATTCACTCCCTCTGGATATCCAACAAAAATACACTCCTTACTCTAATCTTCCATATCATTCCTCCTATCGGAAGGGATCCTATCCCATGCATGGGAACCAAAAATTCTGAAGTGAGTGACGTATGTTTTTTTCCTGCTCCAAGCCTCATATGGAGTAACTCCCTTAACTGATTTATGAGGAACACTAGTCTGAATGCAGGATGAAAAATTGATAGCTTCAACCCATAACTTTGGAGGCAATGCTCTAGCCTACAACATATAGTTGGCCATCTATATCAATGACATGTTCTTTCTCTCTGCTACCCCATTCTTTTGTGGAGTATATGGAACTGTGTGTTCCAAATCTATACTTGATTATGAACAAACATGTTCAACATCCTTATTCACATACTCTCCTACCTTGTCTATATGAAGCTTCTTAATACTCTTCCCCGTTTGGTTCTCAATTGGATGCTTGAAATCTTTAAGACACTCAAATACCTTAGATTTTAATTTGAGAAAATAGATCCATGTATATCTCGAAAAATCATCAATGAAAGTAAGAACATACTTAGATTTACTAATCGATGGGTGTGGGTAAGGACCTGTAATGTCACTGTGAACCAACTCTAGAAGTGATGATTCCCTCCATGCTTTACCTGTGTTGAACTTCTACTTAGGATGTTTGTCTAGTATTCATCCTTAGAAAACTTCATTTTTGTACTGAATATGGGGTAATCCATCTACCATTCCACCCTTACTAAGATGATATACAAATTTAAAATTTAGATTCCCAAACCTATCATGAAACAAACTAGACTTTTCATTAGCATGTGTTAGAAGAGATACATAATCATATTTATGAGTGAAGTGAGAGAAGTTGTACAACCTGGAATGGTGATTAACCTCACCAACGAAAATTTTTGAACCATCTGACAAGTTGGAAATAATAACTTAGTCCAGAGTGAACTCCACCTTCTTCCATGAAACTGAATGAGTGATTTGATAGATGGAGAGAAGTTCCATTGAAAATATTTGGAATATGAAGTACTTACTAAAAGCATCCATGGTCTATATCAACTCTACCCCTACCACACACCTCTGTAGGAGAATCATCTCCCATGAATATCAGTGGTTCGAAACAAGTCTCCAAGTATGAGAAAAGTCTATCTGATGATGTCATGTGATGTGTAGCCCTTGAATCAAGCACCCAAGCATAAGGACAAGATGAAATATAAAGTAATGCATGACCATTACCTCTTTTTGATCATGGATTTTTCCTTGCATTATCTGGAATACAATCCTTGAGGTGATGTTGCTCAAGTGTTTGTGCTATGAGACCTATGGTATTTTTCATGCAAGAACTATTAGGATGGAACCCCCTGTTACAATAGGAACACTTTTTCTTCTCCTTCTTTCCTTTTGATGCCTTGGAAATCGAACTCTCATCTATGGACTTTTGTTTACCTTCCTTCTTGTTCTCTTGGTCCTTCTTACCCTTGTTCTTCTGCTTATTCTTTTTTGAACTTCCTTGAGTTGTAAGAACATTGAGATTGCAATTCTTAAGTGCCCCTATGTGGATGCGATTTATTTTCTCATGGATAAGTGACTCCATGAAATCATATAGGGATGAAATATTCCATGTAGACCCCATAGCTAACCTGGTAGTATGAAAAGAAGAAGTGTATCTACAAAATACTCTGGTCCTAGTTTTGTTAGAATTCAAAATATTAATTGTTCATCTTTCTTATCAATTCCACAAGCCTTAACATCAGAAAGAAATTTTTTAAACTTATAGAAGTAGTCATGTAGGGTCTCGAAATATCTTGGATTCAATGCATGTAGATCACTCTCCACCTTATGACCTCTTAGATTGTCTTGCTTTCATATCAAATCCTTCAACTTTGTCCAAACATCGTTAGGAGTCTTGCAAGTATCGATATGAAAGAGAATATTTGGAGAGATTCTCAAGCACAATATCCCATAGGATTCATCCATTTTGTTGAAGTAATTTTATTTCTCTATGGATGAAGTAGGCTCGACCTCAGTCCCCATGGTGATCCTTTACAAACCCTTGCTTCAAAGTAGAAGATCTATCTTGGGCTTCCACTTAAAGTAGTTGAAGGGTGTCAAGGGTCATTGAAGAAGATGTATGGTCCGTAGTTCTCTATGGGTTGTCCAATTTGATCTATAAACTTGTGATAAAAGTGTATACTCCCTCACAATAATGGCTCTAATACCATGTAGGATTAAAACACAATCTAATACCTAATTGCGAGAAGGAAATACTACACTAGTTAATTGAAAGAGAGAGAGAGAGAGAGAGAGGAGAGAGAAAAATATAACCAATCTTCACACGTAAGAGACTAAGCAACCAAATCTAATCACAATTTATTAATCCTTGATAATGAGTACACTATATAGGACTCTCCACATTAGGAGTAATTCCCACTAGGTTGGGATTTCCATGTGCATGCTCAAGTAAAAAAGTAACTTCTCCCACTAACAACAATTAACTAAAGTCAAAAGTTCATAATAATAAGAAAAGGTCAAAAATATAGGTGCGAACTTAGTGAGAACTCTACATGAAGTCAACATGCATTCCATAATAGAAAAAATCTCCAATAATAATACTAGAGTCCAAGAATGGAACCAAAGTCCTAACTGAGTGAGAATTTGCTAATTATGGAAATTCACTAAATAAGTGAAGTGAGTTAACTACAAGTATTATATGGGTAATGCGCACTTCCCTAGGAGGATAATATTCTTACTAAAGTTCTCTATAGCCATGAAATAGGAAACATCTCCTAAAATTAAGGAAATATCAATTATCTCCTAAAAATAGGAATTTGCCTAATGGTGGATAAAAAATAGGAATTGGCCTAATGGTAGCTAAACAATAGGAATTTTCCCAATGGTGGTTTATGAGCCCATGGTTTTGGAAAACCATGGTATTTTCCCATGGTATTACATATAGGATTCCACCGGATAAAAATAGACCTTCTATAAATAGACATACTATAAATAACAGTCCTCCTAAATAGTAGGAAAAATGGAAAAACTGAGTATGTCACTAAGTATGTATTTGAGCATGTACCCCAACACCTCACACTAGAAAAAGTACATCTTTGATATTTTCAACCTTGGTCTCTCACCAAAGTGCCTTCCTCTCATAGTCTCTCACAAGTGTATATCACACAAGTCTCCATTGTGTCTACTCCCTCAATACAAGTGTCTTCCTCCTTCACCCTAGCCTTGATTTTATAATCATGAGATATAATTTAAATCTAATCTCCAAATTGATCTACGATTGAGATTACTTCTCACACCCACTTAATATTTAGATTACATGCTCCATGCTATGCGTGTTCCTTAAATAACTCAATTAATTAGTAAAAATAATTTTACTTTAATTAATTCCTTTTGACTAAAGTAAACTCAAGACTAGAAGATTGATCTCGACGACTTCCACATGCTAGACACATGCCAATGCGGAAGTACATATCCGATGCTACCACTAACATCAATAATCGATCCTCTTAGAAGCTTGACATCATTCTTGTTGTTGGGGGTTTTATGACCCATTTTTTCACTTGGAGGGTCACTCCCATGCTTCATGGAGGAGCCTGTATCTTACGTATGGATATAGTCATTCTTTGGAGACATATTTCAAGGATTTATGGACATTATTTGAGCATTCTTTGAGCACATTTTGTGGAGGTTGTCCCCTTTTATGAATTTTTTTAGCATGTAAAGCATCATTTAATTATAATTTGACTTAGTCTCCAAATTATGTGGATGACAAGTAACTTTTATTTTATTTCCTTAGGCTTATTTTTGGGAATAAGGAATGACAAGGAGTTGTGAGCCTCATCTATAAATATAGGCACTCCTCTCATTCCAAATTGTGGTGAATGGTTGGAGATCATTATTGGAGCCATTTAATAGAAGCTCTTTACTTGGTGTTTTCTTAGTGTCAATTCTTGGAGCTCTATCTTTCTTGGTTATTCTTCTTGGTATTTTTAAAGAATATTGTGAAATGATTCAAGATTCTACATAAGCTAGCAAGATCGATCCATTGATGAGTTATCAACTACTTGGAGGGATGGTGTCTAGGGTTTGTATCTCTTCCTTCTTCCCTAAACTGGTTTGTAAGTTCTTATCTCTTGTATTGATTAGTTTTATACTCCTTGGCAAGGGTTTTAAGCATTATTTTCAAGCCTTTTGTTGGTGAAGGCTATTCCGTTGGGGAAACCCTTCTTGGAGGGCCTTGGTTTTCAAGGTTTGTCTTGATTAGACAAGAGACTACTAGTTTTTTGTCCCTAGTCTCATCCTAATCCATAAACATGGATAACCAATTATTAGAGGGGCATACTTCTCGAATCCATAATCCCTAAGTGGAGACAAGACTTTTAGCTTCACTCCCAACAACCAACCACAAAAAAACCCATAAAAATTATACTATTTCCTTTTATGTTTATAAAATGAAAAAATTCAAAAAAATATAAAAGATAGAAACCATCAAAAATATTTGTTTCATTGTCTAGTGCAAATCTAACAACTTACTTTCACGTTCTAGACATTTTCATCCATGGGTTTATGCTTCATTGTTAATTTATAACCCTAAGAGGAAAACAGGCCCTATTGGAATTGTGTTTCAAGGTTATATCTAACGCCTACGGCTGATTTAAGGTGTTTAGTAATTTTAGAAATTGAATTACAACAAAATATATCAGAATTTGTGAAACCCTAAAGCTAGGGTTTGACCCTAAAAGGTGAAATCTAACTCTAACCTAGATTCTATTTCATTTTTGGATTTTTTATAAAGTTTATATAACACATTATGATGGTAAAATTCATCTCCTAGGTGGTTCATTGTTGTTATATTTCATTTTGGATATTTTGGTGAAACCCTAGGGGGATTCACCACCATTTTTTGCAAGTTTGAGCTAATTTCATAATTAATATTCATTTGTACTTGAAATTAATCATTTCTGGGATTTTTTTACATATATTATTTATTTCCCTAGCTATAGTATTCAAGGCTCATGATTCTAAGTGTTTTTTGGCAGCTCATGATTCTAAGTGTTTTTTGGCACTTTTGGGGTGCTTTTCCTCACCCAAAATTTGCATTTTTTTCTTCTTCATTTTTTGTTATCATAAATAGGATTCGGGAATTGTTGGAAAGAAAAAATATAGTCCAATTTATAATATACATTCAAGGTATAACTCATTGATATCATTTACTCTTGACTTGTGCAATTAGATCTCACTCTTGAGCATTTAAAGGTACATTTTCTCTTCATCTAGAGAGTGACTTCTTAGTGTCAATTTACATTTATATTGTATCGTATTTATTCACGATATTAACACTTTTATAATTATCTCCTAACCCTCTTATATTCTAGTATTTATTTCCCTATATTTTAGTTGAATATTCTTAAGGCATTTGGCTACTAAGGCACTTGTCTATCTGACATATATTGAGGTGTGTAGTTGGAAGTGACTTGTACTATACATGTTGTTTCAAAGGATTAGGATACCCCCCATGGATCCAAGGAGATGGTATAAAGTGAATGGGATATTGTGCTAAGGTGATAGTGGTGCATTTCCAATATTGTGTTTATCCTCAAAAACATCCCCACAAAGGCTGCTAGTAATATTTTTTGAATCGTTGTCGGGGACATATTTGTTGGTTTGTTTCCTGGCTCTTAACAACATTATCCCACTAGGTTGTTGGGTAAGTTGTTTTTTTATTTGTATCTTGATGAGATTATTTTTAAATCTAATCTTGATTATCTCATCCAATGACTCTACTCAAAGAAAATATTTAAAAAGGGTACATTGCAAGAGCTAATTCTCATAAAGAAAGATTGAAAGGTAAATTGGGATTGATTTGAAGCATTGGTAAGCTATCTATGAACCCAAGTTTTCATTATTGTCAAGTTATATTGGTGACTCCACATATTTGGTATTTTTATGATTGTATGTAATTCTCTGATATTAGTAAATCATCTCATGTATGTTTCAAATATGGCCTCTAACAAAGGAAATTTTTGGGAAGATTTGTTTGCTCCTTTGGATTTTGCAGGTGTTCCATTATGTCTAGGTGAGATTCATTTTGGTGCATGGACTACTTAGGTCCCAATGTTTGATGGAAATATTTGGTTGGCTTCAATACATCTTGAATCTTTTATGGATGATGTGATAGAGAATAATGTTGTCTATGAGAATGTCTTGATGAAAGCATTTACATTTTCAATACAAGGGAAAGATGAATGGGATCGATATTGTAGCTTGAAGCCTAAATAAATAAAATCATTTCCATAGTTAATAAAAAGGTTTTTAAAGTATTGGATCTATATTTATCAAGAAGTTGAAGATTATTATGCCTTTCTTCATTTGCTAAGAAGAATGATAGATAAGATCAATAACCTAATAATGGAATCTGATGATAACCCCTCAAGTGGTCTTCTTGTGGAAATGAAGGAAACGAAGAATGTGTCCCTTTTCTTGTGCATTTATGTTAAAAAAAAATATTGTGAGCCTTCTTCGCTAAATCTTGGTGATGATATGCATGAATAGGCTCGTCCCTCTCCTCCCTCTCACGAGCCATTATTTCACAACATTTTAGAACCAGAAAAGGATGAGGAACAATTTACCCATGTCAAAGATGTCAGGGAAATTTGCGATGTAAATAATATAAAAGATCTTGTTGAAGAAAAGTCTCAAGAAGCACCTTGTTGTTCTATTAAAGATGATGATTTCATTGAATATTATGTTGCAAATCCTCAAGAAGAAAATGATGATGAAGAGTCTCCTCATGCTTCCATTGGAAATAAAGATACATTGGAAGATCAAGTATGTGAAGAGAACCTCAATGACAAAAGCATTCAAGCATCTATCAGTTCTCCGCCAAAAGAAAGAAACGGTTTGATGTACTATACTCATTTTCTATATTTTGAGTTTCATGATGCATATTTTAGCAACTTGGAAGAGGAAAATCTAATGAAGGAACACTTCTTTGATGAAGAGAATGATGAAAAGGAGATTGGGAATATTGATGCTCTTCTCTGTACTAAAAGACAAAAGTGGGATATAAGTTGTTTTCATTTTGATGGGGATCACATTTATGACATGGATGATGATGGTTTCAAAGAAAAGGTTTCCTATGTGTGGTCTTGTGGACATTCCAACATGGTCATTGAAAGTAAATATAAATTCACTATGCAGGAACAACCATGTCATTCCACCAGTGAAGTTGATTTGTAGGTATAGGTAGGGGTTTTTCATGGCCAGTTGACAAAAAAAAAAAATCAACCATGGAAGTCCCCAACTCATGACTTTCAAATTCAGAAAAATCCATCAAGTGATAATGGTTTTGAACATGAAATGTTTGGTAGGCATTAGTATGTTCAATTTTGGGATTATTACAAGAATTTTTAGTTTCACATGTAGGTGCAACCAATCATGAGTCATGGATTGACATATTTTTTTCAGATCTGATGGTACTTCTCATGTTTCATCCATACATGTGATTGCAAGCAACAAGGAGGGGCAACATTATTCTATTGGTTTCTATTAGAGCCACATTCCAAGCCCCTCTTTATTGAAGGTTTGATGGGTAGCAATGATGGTTTGTCTTATGCCTATGACAAGAAATATGATTACATCATCCTTATCCACCTCTAGATTGAAGAAGCTTGTGACACTACATGTAAACCTTGGAATAATTTTATTCTTCCCTCACCTGATCATGATCCTACTTCAGATTTTTTCCAAAGAAAGGTAAATGAGATGTTTGCATATGCTTACTTGATCCTTTATGTTTCATTATTTTGGTTTGTGACCAATCATAATGGTAAATTTCAAGGTATTGATGAACTCATTAAATGGTTACATTGGATTTATGATTTTACTTAGCATGCTATGTTTATTATGTTAGAGTAGGTTATAAGGAATAATATCTTTAGCATGAGCATTAGATTTATTTGTGTGTTTCATTTTATTGACTGTCACATTTTGTTCTTATTTGAATAAAAGGAAATGTTGCTTACATTGTATGAAATTCTTTAAGGGTTAGCATTATGTACCTCGTCCCTTTTGTTTCATGTTTGGATTTATTTTATCTCAAGGAAGGGATAAGGAAATTGTGTCTTCCCCTCCCTTGCATTTACTATCCATTTTGTGAGAATGTTTCAGGTCTATAGGTTTCTAGAAGATTTTGGAGTTCTCATGTACTCTTGAGATGAGCACATATCCCCAACTTGGAGCCAAGTGTTACACCCCATATTCTTAGTAGTGTACTTTACATTTTTTCATGAGATGCGACCACTCTGATGAGCCCAAAGTGTGATTATTTATTTATATGTGTCCATGATTGGATGCCTTGATGCACAAGTGTCGGTTAGAGGTTACCCAAATCCCCTCAGGTGGAAAATCATGGCATGTCCTTTTAGTCCCCATTCTCAGGGTGCTTGGTTTTATTTCTCCATCCGACTACCCCTTGGAGGTGTAAACTCCCTCTAAATTCAGGCATTTATGTCTTGGGTATGTATGTGGGAATTATGAGGTGGATCTACTAGGATACATGATTTATGGGTCCCTAACTATTTACTTATTCTTTTTCTACGTAACATGTGATTTTGATTTGTATGGGTTATCACACCCATGGTTTAGCACACCTTACCCACATGGACCCTATTTTTATTATGTATGTACCACATTTTGGCCATCAGAGATGAATCTGCACATGATTATCTAGTGTCACATTTCTTGAGGAAGTTTCACATCTTTTAAGGAATATCATGAATTTTGAGGCATTGGTCACACTCTCTTAGGCATGGACAAGTTGTTTTCCTCCACATGGACCTTACCTACACTTTCCATGTGTCAAATTCCATAACACCCCCCTCCTTTGACACTCTTTTAAAGCATTTTCTTCAATTACGAAGGGTCGAACTCTCTTGGGGAAATTTATGGTAGTCGTGGGGTTTATTTTGAGCCACTTGGATGATTTGGAGGTCACTTATGTGAATTTTCACTTGATTATGATGATATGACACTCATTTCTTTCTATGTGGAGGGGATTTTGATTACTTATGGAGAAAATTGAAGAAGTCATCCACTTAGAAAGCTTATTTTTGGCTTAGGGTGAGGTCGCCTCCCCTCTTTGAGGTGGACGCTGGAAATAGAATGGTCAAGGAATATTCATTACCATGTTTTGAGGTCCCCCAATCCGTATTCAAGTGGAACGTTTTACCTTGGATCCAAACCAAGCCTCTTAGAAGCTTGGCGTCTTTCTTGTTGTTGGGGGTTTTATGACCCATTTTTTCAATTGGAGGGTCACTCACATGCTTCATGGAGGTGCCTTGACCTTAGGTATGGACATGGTCATGGTTTGGAGGCATATTTCAAGGATTTATGGACATTATTGAGCATTATGTGAGCACATTTTGTGGAGGTTGACCCCTTTTATGAGAGTTTCTAGCATGTAAAGCATCATTTAATTGAAATTTGACCTAGTCTCTAAATTATGTGGATGAAAATCACTTTTATTTTATTTCCTTAGGTGTATTTTAGGGAATAAAGAATGGGAATGATTTGTGAGCCTCATTTATAAATAAAGGCACTCCTCTCATTCCAAATTGCGGTGAATTGTTGGAGATAATTATTGGAGCCATTTAATAGAAGATCTTTACTTGGTGTTTTCTTGGTGTCAATCCTTGGAGCTCTATATTTCTTGGTTATTATTCTTTCCATTTTTAAAGGATATTTTGAAATGATTCAATATTTTACACAAACTAGCAATATTGATCGATTGAGGAGTTATCAACTACTTAGAGGGAGGACATCTAGGGTTTGTATCTCTTCCTTCTTCCCTAAAATGAAGTATAAGTGCTTATCTCTTATCTCGATTAGTTATATACCCCTTGGCAATGGTTTCAAGTATTATTTTAAAGTGTTTTTTTGATCTTATTGGTGAAGGAAATTCCCTTGGCGAAACCCTTCTTGTAGGGCCTTGGTTTTCATGGTTTTTATTGATTAGAAAAAAAATACTAGCTTTGTGGCCTTAGTCTCATCCTAATCCATAAACGTGGATAACCAATACTTAGAGGGGCATACTTCTTGACCCCATCATCCTTAAGTGGGGACAAGGCTTTGAGCTTCACTCCCAACAACCAACCACAAAAACCCCTAAAAAATTTACTCTTTCCTTTTATGTTTTATAAAATACAAAAATACAAAAAAATATAAAAGATATAAATCGTCAAAAATATTTGTTTCATTATCTAGCGCAAAGCTAACGATTTACTTTCACTTTTTAGACATTTTCATCTATGTGTTTATGCTTCATTGTTATTTCTAACCCTAAGAAGGAAAATTGACCCTATTGGAATTGTGTTTCAAAGTTATATCTAATGTTTGTTGTCGATTTAAGGTGTTTATTATTTTTGGAAATTAAATTACAAAAAAAAGAAATCATAATTTGTGAAACCATAAAGCTAGGGTTTGACCTTAAAAGGTGAAATCTAACCCTAACCTAGATTTTATTTCAATTTTTAATTGTTTATAAAGATTATATAACAAATTCTAAAGGTGAAATTTATCTCCTAAGCGGGTCATTGTTGTTATATTTCATTTTGGATATTTTTGGTGAAACCTTAGAGGGATTCACCACCATTTTTTGGAAGTTTGAACTAATTTCATAATTAATATTCATTTGCACTTGAAATTAATCATCGTTGGACTATTTTTCGTATAGTTTTTATTTCCCTAGTGAAAGTACCCAAGGATCATTATTCTAAGTGCTTTTTTGGCACTCTTGGGGGTGCTTTTCCTCACCTAAATCTACGTTTTCTGTGTTTTATTATTATCATAAATCGGATTATGGAATTGTTGGAAAACAACAAGATAGTCCAACTTACAACATACAATCAATGTATAACTTAGGTATATCATTCTCTCTTGATTTGTGGAATTAGATCCCACTCTTGAGAGGTTAAAGATGCATTTTCTCTTCATCTAGAGAGTGATTTCTGAGTGCTTATTTATATTTATGCTATAGCATATTTATTTTAGATCTCAAAATTTTTATAATCAGTTCCTAATCCTCTTATATTCTGGCAGTTATGGCCCTGTCTTTTGGTTGAATATTCTAAAGGCATTTGGATACTAAGGCATTGGTCTATATAACGTATATTGAGGTGTGTAGTTGGAAGTGACTTGTACTATATGGGTTGTGTCAAAGTATTGAGATTCCCCCCATTGTTATTGGACAAATCGGTAAGTGAAGAAAATAACTAATCTCCCTAACTTCAACAAGAAGCTAGAAAAAAACAAAGTAGAATACATGGTTCTCCTTAGATTTCATTATAATGTAAACTAGTTTAGAGAGGGACAAATGACATACAATTTAAACGACATTTGATCCTCGCTAGTGTCGTCCTTGCTCCATCTTTGGATTTGTGGGATGTTGAACCTGTTAAGAAGCACAAACCAATAAAGATAGAGAACAACTATATATATATATATATTCCAATGAAGTCTATGTATAAGATCAAGGAGTTATACAATAAAAATGGAGACACTTTTATAGGGAAGAAATGTATCACTTCATTATATTGATGAAAGTGGAGAATATAACCTATGCCTTGATGTTGCAAGGTCCCTTCCAATGGCCCTTTGCTTCAACACACACACTTTTGATCCAATTCTTTTGATGAAGAGTATTCACAAACTGACTTGGAAATCTAAAGCAAAGCTATCACAAGTACAATCTTCAACAAAATACTTCATGCATAAGCTAGCCTAGCCTTTCCCATGAGAGATCCCTCTTTATATAGGGTGAAAGAGGGATTGATGAGGAGATTAGGATGATCCCACTAAATCATATAAGTGAGTAAGATCCAAATCGATCAGAGGCCACCTCATCTTCTAGAAGATTCCCTTCTATAACTTTCCTGAATTTCATCTTTTTCTCTTGTTTTAGCTTCATCGAACCCTATGCACAAGAAGCTTGCGGCGATGCCACAATCCAGTTTTGGTGCAACATGCGATGATCAATAATCATCGCACCCCAAGCATTTAATAGGGTACGACGATCTCCTTTGATATGGTTTTTAAGAAAAGGAAGACGATTCAATTGCTCATGGAGAAAATCTCATTTAGTATCTTCAAGGAACATAGAAGTGAATCATACACATATCATCAGTTGATCACAGGGGTGACAAAAATAATGTGTAACAGAATGCCCCCAAAGTATGAAGTTGGAACCTATGACAATTGAAATACTTTGTAGAATGTGTGTGTCGAAAACAAGGAGCGCATCGATCGGGAACCTGTAAACAATCAAGCATATGCCTAATAATATACCATTTTCCGAGGTATGAATTCCCATACTTAGACTACAAGTGACTCTAAACATAAGCATCAAGTGAGTCATGGCCACCAAACATACACTTGTTAGAAAAATAGGACCGTGGAGCAATAAAATAAAACAAATGCGGAAACAAAACACAGAAGATACACAATACAAGAGAGACACAGATTTACATGGTTCACCCAGTGTGGGCTACGTCCACCAGAGAGATTGCCAGGTCCTTTCTTTATTATTATCCAGCAAAATGAAGGGATACAACCTACAACAAAACCTGTTGTAACTTCCTCTTCTTTCTCTCACAGTCTCCTCTCTCAGAATACAATACTCACCAACATACATAGCTGCAATACATTTCCCTCATAAAAGAGGGTTTCCTTCTAGGGCAAAAAACCCTAACATAATCTATATCGTTAGATCTGCGACCTTATAATGAACGGTCCAGATTTACAATGAAATTACAATATACTTTTACAAGGGAATTTTTTCTTCGGGGGCTTCGCCCTCGAACCCCTGCTTGCCCCCAGACCCCCCAGTCGGGGGGATAGCCCCCCCGGACCCCGCAGAGGGGGTACCCCCCCTCTGCACTCCCCCGCGTGGAAGAGTGTACATACTTCATGGGGTATAAACACGGTCGAAAGTAAAAGACCTCTAAATCAGGAAGATAATCAGGTTCCACAACCAACAACATTGTGGATCCATGCCATTATGATTTAGCATAGCCACGAGAAATACACTGCGGATCTATGCTCTAAAAACTCAAATTTGGACATAGCCATGAGACATACACGGTGGATCTATGTGTCAGTACAGACTTATGAATACTCCATCGCAACCTGGACCGATATGGTGAGATCCAGGGTCTTCATTTACATCGTCCTGAATTATGAATCTAGCCATGTGATTACAAGTGTCGAATTCGAACATGGTAGAAACCACTTGATTACCGGTCATTAATGGATACCGTTAACAAGTGCGAGGGAAATCACCATTGATTTCAATGACCCCCAAGGTACTCTAGTACAGTCCAATGAATGTGAATTAATGATTTGAATTCAAACACTCGATGGAATCTTTCAATCAGGGGTCAATGATATGAACCCACTGTTGAAAACGAGGAGACTTGCCATTGAGGCATGCAGGTTCCAAGGTACTAAATGATTTCTAAGTCTAATTTCCAGATAATGAGTTGAATTCGATAGGAAAAGACTCATCACAGGAGGGCCTTAATGTATCCCCCATCAATGATATGAAATATGTAACATATTTGAAGTAGATCATAGTATGAAGTGACTCAGAATTGATTCAGGGAAGGCTAACATGGTAGGATTTGAGGACTGTAGATGGCCGACTCGATAGAAGGCTTGTTTAAGTTGAACTTCTCTTGAACATATGAACAACATGACAATTGTCTTAGAAACATTGACTCAAGGATGACCCAACATATGGAATTGTGGATGGTCAAATGAGAGACAAATGGATTTCCAAACCCAGATACAATGACTAATAGGGGTGTCATGTTCAAGAGAGACTTACTGCCACTAACAAAGATACAAATATACATTTATTTCCCAATTTCCCCCACCATTTATGGCGAGTACCTCTTTATTTTTACTCAAGATTGAGGAGGATAACATATGCTTGTAATGTAATCTCATCTTTCGAATGAGTCCCTCGAAGTATTTTTAACGAACCCTAGGAAGGAGTGGCCCGGTCCCATATGGGTCTTTCAATGCTTGTTTTACGAGTCCAAAGAAAGAAAACTCGAGGGTTTTTCATGTTTAGAGAGTCTAAAAATAACTTAAAGAAAACTCCAAAATGTCCTTTTTCATAAGTTAGTCTGATGAGATCGAGAAAGAGATAATCTACTACTCATAAGATGTTTTCTTCAAATACTTTTACGAGCGTGAAGAGAACAAGGTCGCTCGACTATCTTTTCATATTTAGGGAGCTTGAAAAGAGCTTAAATGAGACTCCATAGGGTTTTTTTTTTTTCGTATTGCCATTACGAGACCAAAAAAAGAGATAAAAGGTTACTCGTTTACATTCTCATAGTTTTATGAGCATGAGAAAGAATAAAGACCATGCTTGGAGTTTTTCCTGAAAAATCCTAAAAGTATATATACATCATAAAAACACGCAAAAACGACCAAAACGGGAGGATCCATATCAAAATTTTGGTCCTAAAATATCTCAACCTACAATATCGACACTTTGAAAATTTCATTAGGTTTATGACATAGGTAAAAATATTTAAAAAATAATTTAATTTGAAATTAAAATGGTAAAAGTGAATAAAATAGGTCAAAACTAGTTCATTTACCAGTTCATTTGCATTTTCACCAAACTAGTGCCAAAACCCCCCTTTTTCCTCTGATTTTCAAGTGACGATTCTGGAGCACCTGGTGGATGACTCCTCGAGCCGCTTCCATTAAGTAGGTATTCTTCTTCCCCTCTCCCTTTTCATGGTTGGATTTTTCATTTTCAGTGGTTAAATTTTGAGTTATGGGCAATTTTCCAAGGGTCATTGTGCTTTGAGATCGTCGCAGGCCCACCCTATTGTAAACTGGGACGATCCTAAATCATCACAGTGGATCTATAGTTGGGTTGTGATGAAGTCTCACTGTGGGAAAAAGATCCCCTACGATGACCACAAATCAAAATCTAAAAAGAGAGACAGAGCTAGGAAAACTTCCAACTTTGAAATTTTGATGAACCTAATCATATTTTAATGTTGTTTGGCAGGTTTTCATTGGTCATTATGCTTGAGTGGAGGGAATGAGAGAATGAGGAGAAATATTACTTTCCCAGGAATGATCCGGGCATTGTCATGGCACTCCGGGAATGTGGCTTGCTAAAGTTTTTCAAAGTCCAGGGCATGAGAGCCCAATTGAGGCTATTGGAATACTTAGTCCATATGTGGGACGTTAATGAGAAAGAATTTAATGTCGGTGTGCATACACTCACCTTAGATATTGATGACATCTACTTCTTGACTGGGTTATCTCATTGAGGCACTCGGGTGTCACTATCAGGAAGCAGAGGCAGTGGTGAACCCATGGATTATTATGTAGCACATCACTGAGTACCTAGTACAGAAAATCATAGTGGCAAAGTTTCCATAAAGGATGTGTTGACGATTAAAAACGTAAATGAAGTTTTTCCTGCAAAGTATTGCTAAATCCTACTATTATAAAAGTTAAATAATACTAGTAGGTGGGACCCCCTTGTAGATCAGAGATCAATTTGTTCCTCTTCTTTTGGTTTTTATGCTCATGTTCGACACTGCTTACATGGTTGATGAGATCTTGTTTTATTTGGATATGGATTGGACTTATGAAGTATTGGTTCTTATGTTACTACAACCTATGCTATTCATTGGTACCATTGCTATCTGTTCTTGGGAAACCCACATGACGGACATGTTAGTAGCAATACATAAAAGGCAGTTGGAAAAAAACAATAACACATACAAGCAATCCAAAAGAAATGCAACAAATGCAAAGGGAATAATTTAAACCATGCTATATACTATACTATATGCATCGATTTTTAAATGGATTATTGTTATCCTAGCTACTAAGTTAATAGCTATGTGATTTTGTTCTTGAGTTATATATTTGATATGCAATGGTGATTATGTCATGGCATAAGTTGATATAGATTGCGCTATTGGTGATGGTTCGATATATGGTCACTTAATTGGATTATATAGTTGATATGTAATATGGTCAGTTGGAAATGGAAGGTATGATGTGGGTGGCGCATTTGATGCAATTTTCAATGCATGGTTTAAATGAATTGTTGATAGATTAATGGTTGGTTTGTACTATTGAATTAATTAATTGTGGGTGGAGGTGACATGCATTTACTACACATCATCCTTACTCCTTCTGTTGGTCGTCACCCTAGTCGGGCTATTGTTCAACCTTGTTGTTGTGGTTATGCTCTGATTTCTTATGAGAGAGGAACCGCTCAGCCAACCCACGTTTTAAGGTGTTCGATTACATGTATGTATTTTTCGGCCATTCATGAGTCTGCTCTAGTTATGAAATGATTATTGGCTCAGGTGTATTGGTTTGTGTTTTCCTTAAGTATTGCAATTGTGTAAAATTGTGATTTTGGAATGAAGCGTTGATGGTTCCCTCTACAATAATGTTGAAGTCATAGTGTTATTGGTCATCTTGGGTGTTATCATCCATAAGGGCTCTCTATATCCTTGCTGGTTTAGTTGGATGGTTTTAGTTTGGTCTTGAGTGGCTCGTTGTCCTCACGCATTCGTATCACTATGTCCAGTCTTTGGCTTTTATGGGTTTTAATGGTTGGGAGAACTATGTGTCACTATGTCCTGTTCACTTGAGCATTGGTTTGTTTCCACCACTAAAGGTTACACAATGGGTTATTTTGTTCTTTCTTGGTCCTTTCTCCACTTCAACGTTGTGGTTGTTTGATTGGAGAGCCACGAGGGTTATACCCTACACGTGTTAAGTATCATTACTGGCCAAATTGGAGACTCGCTCCTTTTTTATAGCCCTCCTATCATGATATTTGTTACTTGTCCATGAATAAGTTGTGGTTCTCTCTGTGTATGCACCGTTGGTCTCGAAGGTTTTCACCATTGGAAGGAGTCGACTCTATCTTTCGCTGTGTTGGTCACATAGGAAACCCTTAACTTTATAGGTATGAGGGTTGATATAGAAGACCAACGTGGCATGTTGAGTTTACTGCTTGGTTATTGTTGGATGGTTGTGTTTTGTCGACAAAATTGGGTACAAGCTTGTCCAGTTGGTCATATGAAGATCGTGTTGGTTTTGATGTATAATCATTTCCTGTGTTATTACAATGGACAACCCTACATTGTTAATTGGGAAGTCCAAATACACAGTCGATTTCCTTGTGTTTGATAATCCAATATTTTTTTAATTGACAAGGTCACAACCTTGCTTCGTGTCGATGCGTGGGTATGTGTGGTTGGAACAACATGTTTGGTTAGTTATTGATTGTTATGAAAGTCCAAGTATAGGCTCATCATCGAGTTGGTTGATTGGTTGATTGGTTGATACACCGCCACTGTCTTTCTACACTAAAGGTTATTTGGATGTTTAACTTGGCATTGGTTGCAATTTCTTAATGATGCTCGCGCATACTACATTTGTGTGTGTGGTGTTTCTATGCAACGAATAAATTTTCATTGTAACTGAGTTCTTTTGGGGCCAAATGGTTATTGTGACTGTGATGACTGTAGAAAATCCATCTATTGTATGCATTATGATTATTTGATTGCATCATTAGGGACGAGACCGAGTTTTACAAAACATGGTTGATTACAGCTTGTTTAATTTGAAGCGATACTAAATTAGATTGATAGCTCGACACGATGGGTTGAGTTAATACTATGACTGTGTGTTTGGAATTTTAAAATAGGAATGTTGCATCGTGGTGTTTGGGTGGCTGCCACTGTGTATGATATGGATAATTTTGGGTTCCACACTTAGAGATAGTCACAGAGTTTTAAGCAAGACTTTGTTGCAATTCGATTATTTGTTTTATGAAGTCAGGCATGTTGTTGGTACCTCGTTGTGTTGGATGGATAGCCCAACATTTTGATTATTTAGAATCACATTTAATTGGGCTTGTACAATGACAAGATTACACTTGCATGAATGAGTTATTTTGTGCATAACATGTGTTGGAATAATGGTGTTTGTCTATCTGTTTAAATGATGATTAGGGTTTTTTCAACTTAAGTCTGGATTATTGGGTTGACTGCCATTATATATGTTTAAATAATGTCATGCATTTTAAATGACAGGCCCGATTCCAATGACAGTATAACTTCATTGCAATTTTTAAATACGACTTTGGGTGTATTTGATGATTGGAGAAATGTGTGGGCAATGGTTGATTTTGATGATTAACAGAGAATAAATGGTTATTATTACACATTTGAGAATTTTTATAAATAAAAGGAACAAAACTCCCCTTACATATTTTTGTGGAGTGCATATTGTCTTATTGATGGCACTGTGTTAGAAATTTGACTATGAACAACGAACTAGTTAATACACAATAATTAGTATTGGGTCACAATGATCATTTGGTTGGTGTATCTCCTTTTGACAGAATGATTATATGGATTACTTGATTAATTTTGTGAATAGTACCCACTCTCATTCCCCACCATTATTTCTCTTTTCTCTAATTACAACCCCATCGCCTTCCCATATTCATTTTTCACTCCTTGTTCTATAATTGGTTACAGTCAAGAAAAATCATGTGTCGAAGGAGTTTGGCAGTAGTAGTGTCTTGGTTGAACTACAATGATGTTTTATTTGGTTGTATTTGATTGTTGTCATCTTTGAGCAGTAATTGTATTCCCCCCCCCACATCATCATATCATGTTTCTCTCAATACAAACCCCTCACATATCCTAGGACCCTTTATTCACCCCCTGCTAACTGATTAATAATAAAACAATTTGTATGGATTATGAGTCTGATACATTGTTGAGCCAAATCTATTTCATATTTTTAAGAGTTGTCATGTATGGTTATTTAAAAGACTATTTTCTAATCAAACATGCATGTATGAATGAGTTTTTTCATCTGAGGTAGCCATGGCCGAGGAAACAGAGGGAGAGGTAATTGGAACAGAGGCCCAAGAAGGCCAAGGTTCTCCATACATTTTCATGCTGACTCACAAGAGCTTGGCCAATTGTTTTAGGCCATATTTTTCAATTGGATTGGTCAGGGAGTAGTCCAACCTAGGCCTGAAAAGCCTCCTTTCCAAGATTCTCAAGCCCCTGGTATCCCTGCTCCTCCTCACGTCTCATTGCAACCCGAGGTTCTTGAAAATGATGGATGGCAAGAGATTGTCCACTCCATAGTCTCCCAACATCGTGGTTGGCCTAATTTATCCCTACCTGCTCCTCATCCTATTAACCCCATTTTCCAAGATGCTCCCCACTCACCAGTGCAGTCCTCTCATGCTAGAAAAAGGTTGAAATTTGAGGCCCACCATGCCCTTGACAAAGGAAAAACCATTGTTTCCCCTTCTTCACCCTCCAATGGCTCTGACAAATCTGTCTCTTCCTGGATGCATTTGAAGGACGATTGTTCCCACATGATCAGTGAGATTAGGCCTAAGGGATCGGCGCAGCCAAAGGAAAATTTAGGAAAATCAAAGGGTGACAACAACAATCAAGGAAATATTGCATCGTAGAGTGGGAAATATGGCTTTTAAGTTTTTATTTTTATCTATTGTTGATGATAGTTGACTTTAGGAAAATTTGGACAACATGTTTTATTTTTGGTTACATGAGTAATATTTTTTGAAAATAATTTCAAATATCATGAGCTAAGTTGTCAAATGTGATATGTGGATGGGAGACACAAGGAGATGTGTTTTGCATAACGAAATAGCTATGTTATGATTGTTATGAGCTAAAGGGAGTCACAAGGGGTCCCACCTACTAGTTAATATTTATTTATAACCCTTATTATGATTATTACTTTTCCCCCTAACTAAAGTTGGTTGAGTCTTTTAATTAACTTAACTAATGAGTTGGTTCAACTACTTCAACCAATTATAAATTGTTTAAAAGGAAAAAGGAAAGGGAGGAATAGGGGGAGGATAGAAGGAGAAGCATACTAAGGTTTTCTCTTTAATTTTATGTTGACATAGTTCAGTTTTCATTCATTCATATATTCATCAAAAGCCTAATTCTCTTTTATGATAGCAGGGTCTTATTGTAGACAACAATATTCAGGGTTGAATCACATCATTCAAACACTTTTTTTTCAGAGGCGTTGACCTATCTTTGATAGTCTCTGTAGACTTGTCTATTTGTGAATTAATTTTCATTACTGACAAAGTCTATTGTGCAGAGTCGAGTGGGAAGAAATATGTGGCAAGTTGATCCAGATTTTAGAGTTCAGTTTTGGTTTTCTATTAGAGGTCCTTTTGTATGTTCCATCGGGGATGTCTAAGTTTGAATTTGGTCCAAAATTTTTGTATGAGATTTTGTAAAGAAAATGACTCTTTGGTTAATTGGAATGAAATAAGGGATTGATTTATGTCTCATTTGTCTTGATTATCATCTTGGTGTCTTTACTTCTGTCTTTACCTTCATTTCAACAAATTTTATATTCAGAAAATTACATAAAAAGTAAATTTCCAGCAAGCTTTTTATTGATAAAAGACTAGCCTAAGAACTGGTAATTAATACTTGTGAGTTAGGATGTTATTTTTGTTGGCTATAAATATAGGGTGATATTCCTGTCTATTTTGCTTTAGCCAAGCAGAATCTAAAAATGATTGAGTAAGATCATTTCATATCTTTTCCTCAACATTTATTTGGCGACCATACTGGGGAGATCTTCAATATCTCTCTGGTTAATTTTTATACTCAGTTTTCATCGATACATCTTTCTTTTTATGATATTGATTATTTGACTGTTATCCTTAATGATTGTTCATGTTGCAAGGCAACCCAACATTAAGCCTAGTCTTCAAGATCAGACCAACATTGCTTTAAATTTGTTTAATACCATCTTAGACACTGCCAACACCCATGTTGAGCTTAACCATTCTTGGGCAACAATTGAACGACATATTAGTGCTCAAGAAGAATTGGAAGCTAGATGTAGACAACCTAGAAATCAACAGTGACCCTTTTGTTTCTTCAAGGTTTGGCCTTTAGATGTAGACTGTCGTTCTTCTATAAGAGGAAGAGGCTCGTGACCTGAAATCAATCCTATGACTGAAATAGGAAGAACAAACGTTGTGTTATCTTCCCAACAAAGTGCTCTAAGGAGAACTTTATCCGATTCATCCAGTTCATCTATCTTTCCCTCATCTATCATCCATGGGATGGCATCTAGTGGTGGCTTTGGTGGCACTGGAAGTGCTCCATATTCTCAATATTGATCATCATCAGTGATTGGTAGCATATATAGCCACCACATCCCTATACAATCTACCACAAACCCCACCAAATTCATTAAAAAGTATGGGCATTTTCAATTCAAAGAAGATGCCACAACCACACCATGGCATGTGTCCTATCCTCTTAACCTAGCATCTGCTACTCATCCACTTCCAAAATTTAAAGAGAACCTTCCTAGGTTTTCAGGAAATAACACTGTTAGTACAAACAAACACCTGGTGGAATTTTATAATGTTTGTCATAACATAGGGGCCAACAAAAATGACACTTGCATGCTCTTGTTCATCAATTCCTTGGAAGGAAAGGTTGCGGTTGTTTTGTTTGACCTTCCTCCTAAGATTTTGTCTACATGGGAAGAGTTAATCTATTGGTTCTGATCCACTTATGGGAAATCCAAAAGCCCCACCGAGAAGTTAAGGGAATACAATAACATCACCTATAAGGATGGTGAGACCATCAAGTCTTTCAACTTGCGTTTCACCAAGTTATACAATCAAATCCATGAACTTATCTGCCCTTAGAACCAAGACACTTTCATGCATTACTACAAGGCATTGTCTTCCCCCTAGTGTCATAGGCTTGAAGAAAAATTCATTGATAATCTCGGTTTCTCTTTGCATGCTTTCTCAGAGTATTAAGAACAAGTTGAAAGAACTGGTCTTCCCCAGGGTGAATCAGTTAGACAGACATACATGTCCACTCTCTTATAACTAGTACAAAATATGAACAACCGTATGATAGAATTTGAGTAGAAGGGTATTGTCTCCCCTCTCACCCCTGTAGATTCATCCTCTTCTGCACCTCCTAGAAATCTGGTTGAAAACAATTTTCAGCCTAAAGCTATCATGCCTCGGAGTTGGTGTAACTTTTGCGAGGAACACCATGAGGAAACCACATGTGAGGTAAATAAGAGTGTCATAGATAATATCTTTGGTAAAATACCGGAAGCTACTATCACTGTCCTAGATTTTGCAGAGCCAGAAGATGTCATGGTCATCAACACTACGAACAAAGCCTATATTCCCAAAGGAAAATTTGATCCTCCCCGCACTTCTTCTACGCCGAGCTCATCCTCGCTCACTGCAATTGTACAGGTTTCTAAAGTTCACAAGAGTCAAGGAATTACTTCCCCTCTTCCCTCTTCTAAATATAATATCTTGAATCAGTTGGCCAACAACAAAGCAGATGCAAACCTTCTAGACATGGTTGTCGTCCCTGAACAACAGATGCATCTGAAACAATTCATGGAAGGGAAATCTTCTATTGTATCCAATCTTTCCAAAGAGGTAGACGAAGAGGATTCTTTTGTAAATAAAGTAGGTGTACATAACTTTAGATACCCTGTAAAAAATCCCCTTTTTTATATTTATGTAAATATTATGGATAAGATTGTCCATTATTTCCTCATTGATGGTGGTTCGGGCCCAAGTGTGATGTCGAAGATTATTATGGAAGAGTTAGGCTTGTCTTGTACAGATGAAAACGCCAGAAGAATGCTCTCCTATACTATTCTACAACAAACAACCATAGGCGAGATGAAATATGTGACCTTGGTTTTATGCGCTCATCCCGAGATAAGGAAAACCATCAACATTAAAGTCATTGATATGCCTGTAATAAATTACTCAATTATCTTGGGAAGAGATTGGTAAGCCTTAACAGGTGGATACCTCTCACTCGACGGGACACATTTATCCGTTCCTCGGAATGGTAAGAACATCATCGTCCTTAGAGAGGGAATAATTTCACCCTACACAGAGAGTGTTCCACAATCTAGCATAAACTATATTGAAGAGGACTTAGGAGTGTACTCCATCTTTTCTGAAGAGGATAATATTCCTTTGGAAAGAATTGATTTAAAATATGATGTGTGGCATATGCACTTTGATGGTTTAAGCTCTATTAAAGGAAATGGGGCTGGCATTATCTTGGTTTCCCCTGCAGAAAGAAGTTAGCATCTGTCTTACAGGTTAGAGTTCGCTTGCACAAACAATGCCACTAAGTTCGAAGCTTTATTATTAGGCATTGAAAATGCCCTTAATCTTGGTTGTGGTCACCTTTCAGTTTTCGGAGATTCTGAGCTCATTGTGAACTTGATACAAAAAAAATTGTTTTCCTAGAAACAAGCTGATGGAATGATACTCCCAAACTATTTGGGTGCCTATCTTGAACCTTTTATCCTTCAACATCACTCATGTTAAGAGGGAGTTAAATTCAATGGTTGGTCGGTTAGCTATCTTTGCAACTTCTCATAATCATCAACTTTTACCTCACATGCCTGACTATTCCTTTCAATCTCTATATCGTCCGTATATCCCTAACAATGTAGAATCTTGGCAGACCCTCCCTAACAATGAGAGAAATTGTGCTTTCATTCAATATGAACCTTTTAAACCCGAGGAGATTATATCCATAGAGAAAAATAAAATTCCTGAGGGCTTGAATCCTCTTAAGAGTTTGTTTTCATCAAGTGATGTAGGCAATAAAGAAAAACAGAAAGAAGAGGAGTTACGAAAGAAGGTGGTTGAAACCATCCCCCTGAACATTAGGACACCTGAATCTTCAACGAATGTTAAAATAAATGTCCAATGTTATGATAAACAAGATATGAGGTCCGTTGGGCTACTCGGTGAATCTCAAAAGGTTTTTGCTTGGTCTTATGAGGATCTTCATGGTTTTGAACCTAGTCTTGTTCAGCATACTATGAAACCAACTAGGCAAAAATAAGAACTTGTTAACTCTGCATTGAAAGTAATCTTTCAAGGGGAGTTGGGAAACTTCTTAATGTCTAGGATTATTTTTTTTCCACCCTGAATGGGTTCCAAGTTGGGTACCTACTTCAAAGGCCACAGATCATATTAGAACCTACATTCATCTTCACACCTTCAATCAATCTATTATGAGAAATCCTTTTCCTCCTCTCAGTATGGAAATGGATCTGTAGCAGGTTGTAGAGTCACAATTAAGACCCTTACTTGACAATTTGTTTAGCTGTAAGAAAATCAAGGTAAAAGGGGTAGATGCTCACAAAACCACTCATATCACTTATCAGGGTACCATTTCTTACCAATGCTGGTTTTCTAGATTACTTGATACAGGTACCGATTTTAAAATACCTATGCACACGACCCTTGATGAATTGGTCAGTCTCCATATCTATCTTGATGATCTAATTGTGTGCGTCAAGGGGCTGATAATTACATCAGAAATCCAAGTGTTGGGTCCTTTCCAAACTGCTTTTGTCTTGGACACTAACTATTACATTTTGAAGGATTTACAAAAGTAATTGTTTTCCTACAACACTAATAGTCCTCGCTTGAAATATTGTGAGGGACCAGCATGAAAAKTTCTAACGCTAATTGGATTTTATGTATATTAGTAGCTTAGCTCTGCTTTAATTTTCTTTTATTATTTACACTAGCTTAATTTCTTCTTTATGTTTCAAAGCTTTTCTTKTCRTTTCTTTATCTTTGTCTTTTATTGCTGCTGTTTTAATTTCTTCATTTTACTTCTACCATTATTTTGTTAACTTGGTCAAGCTAGGATGTTGGATYGATTCTGCCACAGTGACACTCCTGCAAAGCATTGTTAGTCAATAAAAATCAAGCTTACAAAACTGTTATGATGTCTCCTCTGAATGACCCTTGAAATTGTTATATATTTCCACTGTTGTCTTGAAAAGGATTGGCTATCTCTTRCTTCTTCTTGCCATTTCTTCCTCCATTGAGATTTTAAGAGCAAGTCTAWTTTTTTTTTCTCTTTGAAGTTAAGAGAATATTCTGGTTGGATGATTATGCATACAATGGAAAACCCCTCATACTTAACACTTTCATGAATTATTCCCAAATTCCCGGTCATATTTACATTTAATTTGCTCACTTCCCCCTATTGCATAATCTTACTGGTTATATCTTCTTGACCTATTGTTCTTGATCTACGAAACTATGAGTTCTAAGTTCTAAATATGTTGAAAACTAATTTCCCTGTGGAGTCACTAGTTTGTTGACAATTAAAAATGTCAATGAAGTTTTTCCCACAAAGTGTTGCTAAAGCCTACTATTATAAAAGTTAAATAATACTAGTAGGTGGGACCCCCTTGTAGATCGGAGATCAGGTTGTTCCTCTTCTTTTGTATTTTGTGCTCATGTTTGACACTACTTACATGGTTGATGAGATCTTGTTTATTTGGATATGGATTGGACTTATGAAGTATTGGTTCTTATGTTACTACGACGTATGCTATTCATTAGTACCATTGCTATCTGTTCTTGGGACACCTGCACGACAGATATGTTAGTAGCAATACATAAAAGGAAGTTGGAAAAAAAAATAACACATACAAGCAATCACAAATAAATGAAAAGAAATGCAACAAATGCAAAGGGAAGAATTTAAACCGTGCTATATACTATACTATATGCATCGATTTTTAAATGGATTATTGTTATCCTAGATACTAAGTTAATAGCTATGCGATTTTGTACTTGAGTTATATAGTTGATATGCAATGGTGATTATGTCATGGCATAAGTTGATATGGATTGCGCAATTGGTGATGGTTCTATATATGGTCACTTAATTGGATTATATAGTTGATATGTAATATGGTCAGTTGGAAATGGAAGGTATGATGTGGGTGGCACGTTTGATGCAATTTCCAATGCATGGTTTAAATGAATTGTTGATAGATTAATGGATGGCGTGTATTATTGAATTAATTGAATGTGGGTGGAGACGACATGCATTTACTGCACATCACCCTTACTCCTTCCGTTGGTCGCACCCTAGTCGGGCTATTGTTCAACCTTTTTGTTGTGGTTATGCTCTGATTTCTTAGCAGAGAGAAACTGCTCGACCAAATCATGTTTTAAAGTGTTCGATTACAGGTAAGTCTTTTTTTGGCCATTCATGAGTCTTCTCTAGTTATGAAATGATTATTGGCTTAGGTGTATTGGTTTGTGCTTTCCTTAAGTATTGCAACTGTGTAAAATTGTGATTTTGGAATGAAGCGTTGATGGTTACCTTTGCAATAATGTTGAAGTCATAGTGTTATTGGTCATCTTGGGTGTTAGCAACGATAAGGGCTCTTTGTATCCTTGTTGGTTTAGTTGGAGGGTTTTAGTTTGGTCTTGAGTTGCTGGTTGTTCTCACGCATTTTTATTGCTATGTCCAGTCTTTGGCTTTTATGGGTTTTAATGGTTGGAAGCACTCTGTGTCATTGTGTCTTGTTCACTTGAGCATTGTTTTGCTTCCACCACTAAAGGTTACACAGTGGGTTATTTTGTTCTTTCTCGGCCTTGTCTTCACTTCAACATTGTGTTTGTTTGATTAGAGAGCCATGAGGGTTATACCCTGCGTGTGTTAAGTATCATTACTGGCCAGATTGGAGCCTGGCTCCTCTGTTATATCACTCCTCTCACGAGATTTATTACCTATCCACGAATAAATTGTGGTTCTCTATGTGTATGCACTGTTGGTCTCGGAGGTTTTCACCACTAGAAGGAGTCATCTCTAGCTTTCCCTGTGTTGGTCACAGAGCAACCCCTTAACTTTACAGGTTTGAGGGTTGATATAGAATACCAGCATGGTCTGTTGAGTTTATTGCTTGGTTATTGTTGGATGGTTGTCTATTGTCGACAAAATTGGGTACAAAATCGTCCAATTGTTCATATGACGATCGTGTTGGTTTTGATGTCTAGTCGCTTCCTATGTTATTACAATGGATAACCTTGCATTGTTAATTGGGCAGTCCAAATACACAGTCGATTTCCTTGTGTTTGATAATCCAATATTGTTTTAATCGAGAAGGTCACAACCTTGCTTCGTGTTGATTTGTGGGTATGTGTGGTTGCCACAACATGTTAGGTTGGTTATTGATTGTTACGACAATCCAAGTATAGGATCAACATTGAGTTGGTTGATTGGTTGATACACAGTCATTGTCTTTCTGCACTAAATATTATTTGGATGTTTAACTTGGCATTGGTTGCAATTGCTTAATGATGTTGGTGCATACTGCATTTGTGTGTGTGGTGTTTCTACGCAAGGAATAAATGTTCATTGTAACTATGAGTTCTTTTGGGGACAAATGGTTATTGTGACCGAGATGACTGTAGCAAATCCATTCACCGCATGCGTTATGATTATTTTATTGCATCATTAGGGACGAGCCCGAGTTTTACACAACATGGTTAATTGCAGCTTGATTAATTTGAAGTGATACTGTATTAGATTGATAGCTCGATGTGATAGGTTGAGTTAATATTGTTCCTGTGTGTTTGGAATTGTAAAATAGGAATGTTTCATCATGGTGTTTGGGTGGCTGTCGCTATGTATGATATGGATAATTTTGGGTTCCACACTCAGAGATAGTCACAGATTTTTAAGCATGACTTTGTTGCAATTCGATTATTTGTTTTATGAAGCCAAACATGTTTTTGGTACCTCGTTGTGTTGGATGGATAGCACAACATTTTGATTATTTAGAATCACATTTAATTAGGCTTGTATAGTGACAGGATTACACTTGCATGATTGAGTTATTTTGTGCACAACATGTGTTGGAATAATGGATGTTGTTTGTCTGTTTAAATGACGATCAGGGTTTTTGCAACTTAAGTATGGATTATTGGGTTGACTACCATTATATATGTTTAAATAATGTCATGCATTTTAAATGATAGGCCCGATTGCAGTGACAATATAAATTCATTGTAATTTTTAAACACGACTTTGGGTGTATTTGATGATTGGAGAAATGTGTGGGCAATGGTTGATTTTGATGATTAACAAAGCATAAATGGTTATTATTACACATTTGAGAATTGTTATAAATAAAAGGAAAAAAACTACCCTTACAGGTTTTTGTGGAATGCATATTGTCTTATTGATGGCACTGTGTTAGACATTTGACTATGAACATCGAACTAGTTAATACACAGTAATTATTATTGGGTCACAATGATCGTTTGGTTGATGTATCTCCTTTTGACAGAATGATTATATGGATTACTTGATTATTTTTGTGAACAATACCCTCTCTCATTCCCCACCATTATTTCGCTTTTCACTAAAATTATAAAATTGATTACAGTCAAGAAAAATTCTATGTCGAAGCAGTTTGGCAGTAGCAGTGTCTTGGTTGAACTACAATGATGTTTTCTTTGGTTGCAGTTGATTGTTGTCATCTTTTAGCAGTAATCGTATTTTCCCCCCCATAATCATATCATGTTTCTCTCAATACAAACCCCCCACATATCCTAGGACCCTTTATTCACCCCCCGCTCACTGATTAACAGTAAAACAATTTGTATGGATTGGATAACATGAGTCTGATACATTGTTGAGCCAAATCTATTTCATATTTTTAAGAGTTTTCATGTATGGTTATTTAAAATAATATTTTCTAATAAATCATGGATGTAGGAATGATTTTTTTAAGCCAAGGTAGCCATGGCCGAGGAAACAGAGGGAGAGGTAATTAGAACAAGGCCCAAGAAAGCCAAGGTTCTCTATACATTTTAATGTTGACTCACAAGATCTTGGCCAGTTGTTTCAAGCCATATTTTTCAATTGGATTGGGAAGGGAGTAGTCCAACCTAGGCCTGAAAGGCCTCCTTTCCAAGTTCTGCAAGCCCTTGGTATCCCTATGCCTCCTCACATCTCATTACAACCCAAGGTTCCTAAAAATGATGGATGACAAGAGATTTTCCGCCCGACAGTCTCCCAAAATCGTGGCTGGCCTAATTTATCCCTACCTGCTCCTTTGCCTATTAACCCCATTGTCCAAGCTTCTCCCCACTCACCAGTGCAGTCCTCTCATGATAGAAAAAGGTTGAAAATTGAGGCCCACCATGCCCTTGACAAAGGAAAGGCCATTGTTTCCCCTTCTTCACCCTCCAATGGTTCTAACAAATCCATCTCTTCCTAGATGCATTTGAGGGATGATTGTTCCCACATGATCAGTGAGATTAGGCCTAAGGGCTCGATGCATCCAAAGGAAAATTAGGAAAATCTAAGGGTGACAACAACAATCAAGGATAGATTGCACCGTAGAGTGGGAAATATGGCTTTCGAGTTTTTATTTTTATCTATTGTTGATGACAGTTGACTTTAGGAAACTTTGGACAACATGTTTTATTTTTGGTTACATGAGTAATATTTTTTGAAAATAATTTCAAATATCATGAGCTAAATTGTCAAATGTGATATGTGGATGGGAGACACAAGGAGATGTGTTTTTCCTAACTAAATATTTATGTTATGATTGTTATGAGCTAAAGGGAGTCACAAGGGGTCCCACCTACTAGTTATTTTTTATTTATAACCCTTATTATGATTATTACTTTTCCCCCTAACTAAAGTTGGTTGAGTCTTTTGTTTAAATTAACTAATGAGTTGGTTCAACTACTTCAACCAATTCTAAATTGTTTAAAAGAAAAAAGGAAAGGGAAGAACATGGGGAGGATAGAAGGAGAAGGATACTAAAGTTTTCTCTTTAAGTTTATGTTGAGATAGTTCAGTTTTCATTCATTCATATATTCATCACAAACCTAATTTTCTTTTATGATAGCACGGTCCTATTGTAGACAAAAATATTCAGCGCTGAATCACATCATTCAAACACTTGTTTTTTAAAGGTGTTGATCTATATTTGATAGTCTGTGTAGACTTGTCTATTTATGAATTAGTTTTCATGACTAACAAAGGGTATTAGGGAGAGTTGAGTGGGAAGCAATCTGTGGAAAAATGATCCAGCTTTTAGAGTTCAGTTTTGGTTTTTTGTCAAAGGTCATTTTGTATGTTCCATCAGGGATGTCTAAGTTTGACTTTGGTCCAAAATTTCTATATGATATTTTGTAAAGAAAATGACTCTTTGGTGAATTGGAATGAAATAAAGGATTGCTTTATGTCTCATCTGTCTTGATTATCGTCTTGGTGTCTTTGCTTCTGTCTTTACATTCATTTCAACAATTGTTATATTAAGAAAATTACATAAAAAGTAAATTTCCAGCAAGCTTTTTATTGATAAAAGACTAGCCTAAGCACTGGTAATTAATACTTGTGAGTTAGGATGCTATTTTGTTGGCTATAAACATAGGGTGATATTCCCGTCTATTTTTCTTTAGCCAAGTAGAATCTAAAAATGCTTGAGTAAGATCATTTCATATCTTTTCCTCAACAAGATGTTCAAGACTTTCCTTTGAGGACTATCCTCTATACTATCACTCGGATGGTAGGGATTGTGGCTCCTCACATGGCTTTACAAAGCCATTTTCAGTATCAACTATCCAGTGTATGGAGCCCCAGGTTTTCAATTGGTGCGAGGGTCTTCTAAAAAACATGAAGAAACAATTGACAAAGTGTAGGATCGGGCGATTGAAACAATTCAGGTATGGATCTATTTTTTTATCCTTCTTCCTAGATAAAGTCCCTCTTTTGCGCCTACAACATGTGGAATGGGGAATACCCACTCTACAGGATCCTCGATGAATAGATGGGTAGATTTGATGGCACGTCATGGCGGCGTGCCAATCATTACCTATGATTCATATTTATTCCAGTGGCTAAGGGATCAACTTGTCATGGTTGAGGACTATGCATATGTCGGGATTGACTTTCTTGAGATTTCGACTAGGCATTATCTGAGGGTTCTCAGTGGGGAGAGATAGGTAAGAAGGATTTTTTCATTATATGTTGTTTTTTGTATTTTAATTATAAAATGTATTTTTTGATATATATCCGAGACTAATCAAGTCTTCTCAATAATGAAAATGTGGCACCTTATAGGCCTCCAGGATCATCCCCGATCCAGAGATGTGGAGAGATAGGTGCAGTGGCAGGAAGAGGGGTAGAAACTGAGGATCTCAAGGAGATCAAACACAACCTTGAGGGGTTGACCATGAACGTCCCTAACATCACTGTGGATGAGTTACCTCGACGCTACCATCTCCATATAGTTGGTGTGTCAACATCCATTGGTCGACTTCTTCATTAGGTGGCGTAAGCAATCGTTTCTTATAGCGAGAAACATCCTTGATGCATATGCATATGAAGCCATATGATTCAACATTTTGACATTTTGGTCTCAAAACAAACACTTTTTTGTAACTTTTGACGTTATAATATAAAACTTCTACCGACTTACTTGTCTTTTAAATGTGTGTTTGGATTTATAAATGATGTAGATGTCTATCTAAAACATAATTATCCAACGCATCTATTAATGTGTTTATATATCTAGGAATGTCATGATATTCAATATAATCAAAATGTCTTTCCAAGAGGTGAATTCTCAAGTATACCTGTAACAATGTAGGACTTCAGATGGAATAAACATTTCTCAATTGCAGCGCCACTATTTGTGAATCAAGATGTACAATAATATGACAAATTCCAAATTAAATGGCATCGGTTAATAACTCATTAACTGCACTGTACTCCGCAATATTATTAGTTGCATGACCAAGGAAAATACCATGTATATTGATCAACTCATCCGTAGGTTTATAGATTTTCCATGCAGTAGATGATAGGTTTTGAGTAATGCGACTAGCACCATCAGCAAAACCTATACAGGTTAGCGAGGACACTGACATCTGGAAACCAAGCACAAGGCAAGGTAAGAAGCTTAAAGGCAGAACAAGAAATGAAAAAATCACACTAGAGTATGATACACTAAAATACAAAGCACTCATGAAAAAAATACTTTAAGCATAGTACTTCTTTAGGTAAAGCCCATTTCTAGGTTCACCCAAAGGGATTCCATCATAGTCCACCATCTCATAAGCCCCTTTCTCCAACACTCTTTTAACGATATAAGGGTCATGCTACATGGGCTTAAATTTACCGCCCCCCAATAAGTCACGATCTTGTTCATAAAGGAGAACTAAATCTCCCTCAGAAAACATATGCGGTTTGACATGCTTGTCATATTGATATTTGGCATGTTTCTTTTGGGTTTCTATGACTAATGCAGCGTCACAACAAGTCTCATCTAATTGCATTAAATACAAGAGATGTTCTTCTTCGACTGTGGTGTTAGAGAGAAGTTTGACAACTAGTTTCAAAGACAGGATTTCACATTCAATCGACAAAATAACTTCAATACCATACACTAACTGGAAAGGTGTGAACCCTATGGAAGATTTAACTRACGTTTGATAGGCCCATAAYGTTGAAAAGAGCATTGTGTGCCAGCTTGACTTATGAATTCCCACCATTYGTCGAAGCATAGTGGTTAAAACTTTGTTGATTTCTTCAACTTGGTCATTGGCCTGTGGATAGTAAGGGGTTGATTTTTCATGTCGAAAACCCAACTTATCGGTAAGTTCAGACATCATGAAATTKTGAAAATGGCTACCATGGTCAGTGATGATGGCTTGATGGACACTAAACCTAGTGACAATATGATTGAATATGAACAATGCTACAGTTTTCCCGGCGTTATCAAATGTAGGCATCGCCTCGACCCATTTAGTGAAATAATCCACRACTATAATAATGTATCCATGCCCCTCGAACAAGTGAGGGTTACATGTCATGAAGTCAATGCCCCATTTAGCGAACAGACCAACGGAAACTAYAGGATAAAGAGGAGTAGGGTGTGATCGAATTTTATTGTTATACATTTGACAAGCGTGGCATTTWTGACGACAGTAATGCAATCCTTAAACAACGAAGGCYAGAAGTAACCAACTCGTAAGATCTTTTGGGCAGTGGCATACCCTAACATATGATCACACATGCTCCRGAATGACAGTAATTTAAATCTTTCTCGGCTTCATCATAGGTTATACATYGTCCAAATACAAAATCAATGCCACGACGGTAAAGGTTATCACCAAGAATAATATATTAACGGGCTTGATATCGAATTCGATGACTATCTACATGAGAAAGATCAGGCCAAAAAGTTTGGATCTGGAGATAAATGATAATGTCTCCATACCAGATATCATATGAATTGATCACAAAGAGAGACTCATCAGGAAAAGAATCTTCTGCCACAATTTCTGTCTCAGCGGAGGGAAGGTCACATATCAACTCGGAAAAAACCAAAGATTTCTTTGATTTGGCTCACTCAAACTCCAAATCAAACTTCTAGAGAATCATTATCCATTTTGAGTATTTCCCCCCAAAAAAATTTCTTGTAAGGATATGTTGCATAGGGTTGCAATAAAAAATAATCATGGTTTTGTGCAATAAGATATAATGACGAAAATGTTGAACAATCGCCAAGGCCAATTTCTCCACATGCATATATTTGGTTTCGGTGGTTGTAAGACTTCGACTTAAATAGTGAATAACATGTTCATCATGTGAATCATCCTTTTGGACTAGAACCATGGCTATGGTAGAGTCTGAAGTAGCCAAGTATAAGAAATAATATCGACTATGATCGAGGGAAAATAAAAGTGGTGTACGAGTCAAGGAAAGTTTCAAAGCTTCAAAATATTTTTTGGCAATGTCGTCCCATACAAATTCATGACCCTTCTTAAGAATTTGAGTGAAACCTTTCGTTAGTTCGGCATAATTGGGAATGAATTGATGTAAAAATTTTGCCTTCCCTTGGAAACTTTGAAGTTGGCGTAAGGTAGAAGGAGGAGGAAAATTGAGAATAGTTTCAACCTTCAAAGGATCTACCCTGATCCCATTCGTAGAAATGATAAATCCAAGAAGTCGTCCACACTCCACACAAAAAATGCATTTATGTGGATTCAATCGTATGCGATAATATCGACAACGTAGGAAAATGGCTCGTAAGTGTGCCGAGTGATCTTGGAGATGCATGGAATGTGTCAGTAAGTCATCTAGGTAAGGTTGTACAATGTCCTTAATATCATGAAAAGAATAATACATAACACGTTGAAAAGTCACACCAACATTATTGAGACCAAAATCAAGTTTTGGGTATGTGAAGGTACCCCAAGGGAAAATAAAAATAGTCTTAGGTTGATCTGCAGGTAAAATATTGATTTGATTATAGCCAGAGAATCCATCCATCAAAGATAATATTTCACTCCCGACACAATCATCAATGATCTGGTCGATGAAAGGGGTTGGATAATTATCTTTGGGACAAGCCTTGTTAATATCCCTATAATCAACACAAACACAGATTGTTCCTTGTTTCTTCATAACCAGAACAAGATTGGACACCCAATCAGCCAATGCTACTAGGTAGACAAAACCAACTTTAAGAAGTTTTTCAACTTCGAGTTTGATCGCATCATATTTTCGTGGATGAATGAGGCAAGGTATTTGTCGAATGGGTTTAGAATCAGGGTATGTCTTAATTTCATGTACAATAATATCTAGATCAATTCCAGACATTTCTTCATAACTCCATGCAAAAATGTCACATAATTCTTGGAAAAGGGCCTTGTAAATTTGGATCTCATCATGAGAACATGAGGCACCTATATGAACATTTTCCACAATCCCAAGCTTAACCGAAATATCTAGAGGGATGGTAGGTGAAATATTTCCCAAGTTCCCTGCATACAAAACATCGCGTGTTGGTTCAAAAACTGGAGGAATAGTAAGGACTGTAGATGGATGTGAAATCCATTGATAACTCTCAATAGTCTCGGGTTCCAGGAAGAGAATAGAACGATGATTCCCATCGTACCATGGGGTGTCTTCCATGGACATAACTGTCATGATCATTTCATTGGTGTGAAATACCACGTGGAACAGATTAGGAGATGTATCTAAGAGAGAATGAGGAGAAGGAGTTATGGATTGAATAGATCGATAGGCCAATTCCACCGGACTTAAAGGAATGTGGTCTCCATAACAAATACATTCATCCAAGCTAGGTACTATCCAAGGGCCACAAGACTCAGGGGCTTCACCAACACTGGTTGAAATCATGTTAATAGAAGCGACAAAGGGAGGAAAAATATTGGGTGGTGGAAAAGGGAAAGTGCCCATTAACGATGAATATTTTAAAAGACCCACACCGACATTCTCATAACCAGGAGGTGTTTTCACTATGAATGGAACGTTAATAGTGCACAAATTGGAACTAAAGAAGGTGAGTTGATCTACCGTAAAAACTTTACCTTGGTGAGGGAAAAGTATCACACGGAAAAGAGTAGACACAACTGCATGCATGGAATCGATCCAACTATGGCCAAGCAAGAGGTTGTAATCAAGAGGTGCATAAAACACCTCAACCTCATCAATAACCTATTTTCCTTCTAATGCAATAGATAGCGCAGGAAGAACACCATAAGGTTTAAACCATGTACCATTAAAATATTTTAATGTATTGTGTGACTCGGTAAGGGTAGGAGAGCCAATGGCTTTCCAACAAGTGATGAACATGACGCAAGTCGAAGCTCCTTCATCGACAACTATTCAAAAAATATTCATGTTTTCCATAATGACTTGTATTTGAAATGCTAATCGATGAGGGAGCCTTGTAATGTGATCTTCCAAGTCAAATATTATCAATTTTTTATCGGTAGGATCGATTCCACCAATAGCCTTTAACAGTTCCTTCCGTTGCGTAGAAAAACTTTGAAGGACTTCGAGAGCCAACATCGCAGAAGGTTCCTGTGCAAGATCTTCTAGAATACTGTAGTTTTGAGCGGCACGTGCATGGGGGTTAAATGAAGACTTACGAACAATATCGTTAGGAGGAGGATGAAGAACTGTATCTAGAACAGATCATTCGAGATGAAGAAGACCGTTGGGAGGTGAAGTCGATGGAGGAGGTGAATCATCAAATTTCTCTTTAGAAGGAGAATAATCTTTGGTTAGAGTAGCAACTAAAACTTCATTCTTCTTGGAGTCACCAGTACACATGAGGACATAAGACATGGTAGAGGGAGAAGGTTGGTCATGAATAACCAATTGGGCTTGTTGTTGAGAAGGAAAAGGTTGTGACAAAATGACAGGTGTAGGAGGTGTCTCAGTCCCTTCCAGGAACTTAGTAACCTCAACACGTCTCGAACAATCTTTTGTATAATGGTCCTCACCACAAATAAGGTAAGGATAACAAGGTTTTATCTTTTCTTTATCATCAGCAGGTTGAGTCTTGGGTTTATCAGATTGTTGATTATTAGTTTTATCCTCTTTATTCTTTCCATTCCCTCTCTTT
>ML784071.1:515099-529687 GCA_009831015.1 Picea engelmannii | reverse complement strand
GTTGATTATAGGTTGAGGTATAGGTTGATGCATGGTTCAGGTTTATTGGTACAGGTTTAAAGTGATAGTGTGTTAGTGGTTCCATCATTCTACTTCTACTTCAGGGCGGTTGGATGGGGAAAGGACAGGTGGTTGTAGCCACCTTTCGGTTGTAGCCGGAGAACATAGGGGGTTGTAGCCTCCTTATGGTTGTAGCCAAAGAATTGGGGAGTTGGAGCTTCCCTCAGTTTGTAGCCTGAGAAACTAGGGGGTTGGAGCCTCCTTCCAGTTGCAGCTGGAAAACAAAGGAAGTCAGTGCTTCTAATGAATGTAATTCTTCAAGACATATAAGAAAAAGAATTTCATGGTTTTCTCCCGATTTGGGTTTCCATGTAAAAGACTGGTGTAATGTGTATGTGTGTGATTGTTCATTTCTTATTGCTCATTATTGGATAATAATTCTACATTGATATAACAATTGGATTATTTGAAGAAAAAGGATTATAATTACGTTATTACTGATTCACCCTCCCTCTCAGTAATCCAACAGACACCACCCATGGCAACATCACAGGCTATAAGACTGATGAGTGATTTGGTAAACCACTCAGCCAATAATTGATTAGGAATGGGAACTTTGATTAATCATCGTCTCCTCCTCCACTCATGAATATGATCAGAAATGTGAGTAGAAGAGGATTATTTAAATGAACTCAAAATTTTGGTTCATGTCTCATATCGTATCGATAACTGGTAATGCATCAAGAAATCCATAGCTAAGGTGTTAAATTCATTGAAGAATCCTCGTGGCAATTCGATATACCATTTGGCTTCCGAACCCATAAGAGTTTGTTGGAAAAGATGTAATCGGATGGAGTCATCCATAAAGGAGTTGGATGAACACCAAAGATGAAATTTCATAACGTGATTGTTTTGTTCTTCTCCCGACCGACCATCAAACTTAGGAATGTCTGATGGTAATTTTGCATGTTTGACTGACCAATAAGGAGAATGCAAAATAGGATCATTCAAAATCCTAGATAAATCTGGCAAATCCAAAGTAGATAGAAACATAAACTGTCTGTTCACTTGAGGAAACTGGTAATTTTGGGGAGGCAATCTCGTAGGTATACCAGTTGGACCATAAGCGGTTTGTAAATAGTTAGAGGGTCCTGTCAAATTCAGTGGTGGAGGGTTTTGAATCAAGTAGCCAACATTTGTTGGTTGATTTGGTATGCCACCTTAGAAAGGAGCATTAGATTGATAGGCTTGACCCCACATAGGATTTACTATTCCTGGATAAGGTTGCCCAAGATTAGAGGGTACAAAAGAGTTTAGTTGAAGAGTTTTCCCCCCAGGCGGTTGTTGATTGCCTTGGAAAGGAAAATTCGAAGGTTGAGTTAGTAATCTAGGTGTATACTGACCATAAAATGGGGTATTCCCCCCAACTTGGGGTTGCACCCCAACTTGAGGTTGACCTCCAACAGGAAGGACTGTGTTATGACCCCCAACTTGGGGTTGCCCCCCAAGATGAGGTTGACCTCCACCAGGAAGTTGAAAACCAGAAGTGACATAATGAATTGTGCCTCCAAGCAGAGTGGGGCTACTTGGGATAGGCCGATTAGATCCTTCAGGTGGTGGAGGAATGCTAGGCCCTCCAAATAGAACCTGGGTAGGTGTGGGAAAAAAAATTCTAGCAACATTATACCCAAGTGGAACAAAAAGATTAGTTCTTCCAGATGGACCCTGGGTAGGATTAGCAATAGAACTATTAAGAGCATTATACCCAGGTGGAAGTGAGGGATTTTATCTATGAAAAAGTGGTGTTCCAATAGGATCTTGAGTTTCCATTGTACTTCCGACAGAAGAATGTGTAACTTGTGGGACCAAGGTAGAGCTAGTGAGATGGAGAGGAAGAATGGTATGTGTACCAACCAACAACGGGTCTGAAATTGTAACAACATTACTTGTCGTGCCAGTAAAATGATCTAAAGGTACTGTATAAGGAGCGGAAGTAACATGTGTATGTGATGACTTAGGGTGGTTAGGATTCATTCCTAGTCTATCAAAAATATTGTGTCCTGAGGAGGTCCTCCAAAAAGAACAAACAAGGACTGAGCTAGGATTAAAAATTCCAGCAGTATGAGCCAAAGTTCTAAATGATTCACTCTAAAAGGGTGGATCATCCACACCAGACTCTGCATAAGGTCTGGTAGGTATTCTAGTATAGTCTTCAACAACAATGTCTCCTAAAGAGTTTATTCAGAGAAAAATTGGATCTTGTATAACATTCAATAACGGATTTACAGGAAGTGTTGATTCTACCAATGGAGTAGAGCTTCCAATCTCAGAGGACATGTCGTTATTGACTGCTCCTTCAGGAAAATCACCCTTTGGTGAATTAGGAAGCAAAGGAGCATATTCTTCTGGCTCTTCCATAGGTAACCCTTGCATCCTACGTGAACGATGAGGGTCAATGTTGGCCACACCAAATAAAATAATGAAATAAATATATGGCCAACTAGAGAAACAAACAACACTCCACTAATACAAACTAGATATCAAGCATGCAAAGAAACCTTCTTATTTCGAAATCACTAGTTGGTGATGAAATCCAATGTCACGAGATCAAGACAAGAAGGGGCTAGAATAAAGCGGGTGGAAAAGTTACATTGATGACCTGTTTAACGGACTTACACCCTGGTGAAAGCTCCCACATATAATCATGGGTATACTCTCCAAGGAGCTCGAGTGAGTTTGGTCAACGTCAATTCCATGTACCGTGAATACTTGCCCCTCCACATTCACCTCGTGTAAAGACTCTAAGGAGTTAGGCTACTAAGGTTACCAATTACGACAATAATTCTTGGGGAAGCAGTCGACAATTTGATCCATGCGCAAGGGAGAGGTATCTAAGCCCGAAATCACCTCAAGAAGGTCCACACATGATTTTCTTCTCAAGTGACCCCCAATAATATGTGCAATATCTACACTAAGACCAACAAAGTAGGGTGAGTAACTCTGGCATCCCTAATGTGACCTCATGATTGACCCTCATGTTAGAAGGGCTTCCCATGACAACATGTAGCAAGTGGATTTAACTCTCCCTATCACAAGAAAATATTGTTTGTTTTGATGCTTTGGAGAGTGTGCCTCACAACCTATTCCAAAGTGTTATCCCTAGCTAATGTTGGTGTAAAAAAGTTCTAGAAAATAAAAGTTGCTAGATAGATTTTTAAAATTACGCTGATTTTCAATGGTTGTTGCTTACTCAAAAAGGAAACGGAGATGAAAATGATGAAGTATTTGACCTTGACCCAACAATATGCAAAGAGAGATGAGATACAATCTTTTCGTTTGATGAACTCTAGTTAAATAAGGGAGAAGGATTTGTTTTTCCATAATACAACGAGTTACAAAACACAATTTCTTCAATCTTTGAATGATATTGATGTCTAACAATCAAAGCTACCAAATTTTCCAATGTTCTCTTTTTAAACAAATATTTGAATGCAATTTTTTTTTGTAAAGACTACCAATAGAAGAATAAACTTCAATTCTTTTCGAATACAAACACAGATCTATTTCAAAAAGAAAAAGTTGTCCAAGAAGATAAATGCACTCACCACATAATTTCCCAAACTAAACTCATAATGGAAGCAAAAATGAAAAAGTAAGAAAAATTATTTGTCTAATGTAATAAAAAATCATTTTCCAATCAATCAACAATCCAAAACTCAGAAATATCAATAACAACTTATCTAGCAAGCACTCAAGGACAAATCCTTGAGATTATACCCTTGCAATAAGAAGTGAAATATAAAACTTATGAAGCTTATGAAAAAGACTCTCGATACTTGAGAAATAATCAAATTCAGGCTAAAGATGCAAACCAAGCTGTAAATAATCATTCACTGGAACCAAAAATTCATTCCAAGAAGTGATGAAAAATCTGGGCAAAGAGTAAAAATTGATTGTCACTCCAAAAGCTTTCTATAGGAATCGTCGCGGGGTGTAGAAGAGCACAGTGCGACGATCAAGGATCGTCGCAGGCAATAGGAAAAAAACAGTGCGACGTCGTCACCCTGGTTTTCACAAGCAGGGTGCGACAATGACTTAAAATAAGGAAACATTGAAAAGAGGATAGAGTTTCTCAATGAACTTTCAGGACCAGGGAGTCAATATGGATCACCCAAAGACTCAAAGAATGAAATTGACCAAAAGAAGGCAAGCTAAAAGCAAAAAGGAAGTAAAATCCAAAAGAGGGCATTCCCTATTATGGTCACCAATTTTTTTATCAGACAAATCGTTAAGTCCGGACACAAATGAATCTCCCTAACTTCAACAAGAAGCCAAACAAAACATAGTAGAATACAAGCTTCTCCTTATATTTCATTGTAATGTAAACTAGTTTAGAGAGGGACAAATGACATACCATTTAAACAACGTTTAATCCTTGATAGTGTCGTCCTTGCTCCATCTTTGGATTCGTGGGATGTTGAACCTGTTAAGAAGCACAAACCAACAAAGAGAGAGAACAACGATATATATATTCCAATGTAGTCTATGTATAAGATCAAGGAATTATACAATAAAAATGGAGACACTTTTATAGGGAAGAAATGTATCACCGTATTATATTAATGAAAGTGGAGAATACAACCTATGCCTTGATGTTACAAGGTCCCTTCCAATGGCCCTTTGCTTCAACACACACACTTTTGCTCCAATGCTTTTGATGAAGAGTATTCACAACTTGACTTGGAAAGCTAAAGCAAAGCTATCACAAGTACAATCTTTAGCACAATCCTTCATGCATAAGCCAACCTAGCCTTTCCCATGAGAGATCCCTCTTTATATAGGGTGAAAGAGGGATGGATGAGGATATTAGGATGATCCCACTAAATCATAGAAGCGAGTAAGATCCAAATCGATCAAAGGCCACCTCATCTTCTAGAAGATTCCCTTCTAGAAATTTTGTGAATTTCATCTTTTTCTCTTGTTTGAGCATCGTCGCACCCTATGCACAAGCAACCTGCGGTGAGATCGCAATCCATTTTTGGTGCAGTATGTGATGATCAAGCATCATCGCACCCCAAGCATTTAACAGGGTGTGATGATCTCCTTTGATATTGGTTTTCAGAAAAGGAAGATGGTTCAATTCCTTGAGGATAAAGTCTCATTTAGTATCTTCAGGGAACAAAGAAGTGAGTCATACACATATCGTCAGTTGATCACAGGGGTGACCAAAATAATGTGTAACACCCGTGGCTTCAAGGAGATGGCCTAAATTGAAGGGGATATTGTGTTAAGCAACAATGGTGCATTTCTCGTATTGTGCTTATCCCCAAAATCATCCCCACAAAGGCTTCTAGTTTGGGTGGTAGCAAGAAGAATATAGAGAACCAACGACATTATTTTTATGTTAGAAGGAAACAATAATAATAATGAAGAATTAATTATCAATGTTGTTTGTATTTTAGAAGTCAATAATAATGATAAGCGATATAAAGTTCATTGGGTTGTGGTCTAAGGGTTAAGACAAAGTGTTATCATGTTGATGACTTAATTTTAAACCCCAATAGACATATAGCCATAGATTATAAGTTGATTGAGTTTGACAATATTCATATGAAACATTATTTCTAATTATAAATGGTATAAAATCTCTGGTCATGACCAAATATTTTTCTTACAATTATTGCAATTTTTTTCTTTCTTTATAGCAAGACAAGACAATGTCATCATGTTGAGGCCAGCCATGAAAATTTTTATGCTCAAATACAAATGTCTAAACAAAGATTTGGTGCTCTAAACAAGATAAAATGAATAAGATTTGGTGCACTAAGGAAAACAAAATGAGTGAGATTTAGTGTGCTAAGGAAGAAAGAATGTCTGAATACATGAGCAACCAAATGTAAGAAATAAATATTGTGTTATCTTACCACTTAGTCTTCTAAGAATTTGTCATTATCTCAATTTCATAGTTTATTGAGGCTAATCAAATGATCTTCATCTTAACAATTGTGTCTACCAATAACGATGTTTATTCTCTCTACCATACAATTTATGCTTCAAAACAACATTCACTTGGTAATGAGCCTCATAATTATAGAGAGTATATCTTAAGGGGCTTGTAGCATACTATCTGTTACTTATGGTCTTATACATATACTCCCTCAATAAATTGGATCACTAAAATGTCATAACATGATAGGAAGGGTGCCCTCTTATTCCAACGAGTCATGGTTATTAATCCTCTTCACCTTAAGTTTCATTTGAATGCCTTTAGATGTATCTATCTAATCATTTTATAGGTAAGTCCATTATGTCATACAATCTCTACCCCTTTGAACTTGTAGCCATAAGCAATTTATATGTTTAATTTTGAGTAATAATGATATTTTCCAAGATAATATTGCTTCATTTTAAAATGATGATTTTAAATTTATTAATGTGTACCAAGATTTTAAGAACAATTAGAAGTTTGTAAGATTTTAGTAAAAATTAGTGAATTAAAAATTACATAAAAGTTTAATTATGAAATGCACTAAGAAATTACAGAGTTTGGTTTATTTTACCGTTTTAAGAAGAATAATGAATAGAGTGATAATTGGATAATTTTATTAATAAGATGAAATAAACCATAATTCTTATTAGTCAAATGTTTATGCATGAAGTAGGGGAGGAAAAAGTAATACTTGACACATTACAAGAAGATTCATTTTTAATCATAAAATTATCTTTCCTCTTTTTTTAAGCATCTTCTCATGCATTAGTAGTCATCAATGAACAAACTTTTTTTGACATTATGGGTTTTGTAATGCCTTGTAACATCACAAGTTCCTAATTACTTTGATCGATGATGTGCACAAGTGGTGGACTTGGTAAACATAGAATATTATCATTATTATTAAGCTCAGTATAAGACTAGCAAAAGCATACCTTTTTTTATCTAGATATCATGTCAATAGATGAGGGTTTCCATGAATCTTCCACTATTATTGGTCCAAAAGATCCAAATCTCACACCACCCAACTCTTCCACTGCATATCAATAGGAACCAAAACTTTCACCATCTAATTCTTCTTATATAATAGACCAACAAGAAACATAACCTTGATCATCCATATCTTGGCTATATTGATGTCTTCGTCATGATGATAGGAGCCAGTTTCACTCTCTAGCTAATTACCACACTAATACATACACTAATACATATGATAACAACTCCTCTTATAGATAAGAATTGAAACATAAATGATAAAAATGTTCACTACCAACATTGTTGGCATTGAATTAATCATTGGTTATGATGTTATTTGACTCCATGTTGTTTAGAGACTTCCCATTGTCTAGTTATCTCCACTATATAGTGTTATAGTTCCCATTGCATGTGATTTTTTGATATGATTGATTTACTACAATGATAATCTCTTTTTTTATGATTATTTTATGACAATTTTATTTCTCGTTGCTTTTTGGCATAGATAGATTTAGGAATGTGGAGACCAAGCTTCTCACATTGATGTTTAGAATTATCAAAAGAAAATACTTGATTAGGTCTTCTTGTTTGTTGGTTTGAAATGTGTTTGTTTATATTTAACATTCTTACCTTAAAAAAAATTATTAAATAATTCTCACCTTCCAATATGTACAACAATTGAATCTTAAATTATAGAAATGCCCACTAGTGTCATTGGTTATGAAGTTATTTGAGTCCATATTGTTTAAAGACTTCCATTGTCACCTTATCTCCACTATACTTCCCTTCTTATGACTCTTTTATATGATTGATTGATCACAATAATATCCTCTTCATAATGATAATTTTATAATAAATTTTATTGGTTGTTGTTTTAATTTGGTATGGAGAAACACACATTCTTGATGTGGAGACCAATCTTGTTGCATTAATCTTGTTGCATTAATGTTTGGAGTTAAAAAGATACCAGGTTTTTTTTGGTTTAAAGTGTGCTTCTTAATTTTAACACTTTTGTTTTAATAGAATTTTCATTGGATTGTTCTTAATTTCAATGGTTTTTTTTGGTTCAATACCATTTTTTAGAAAATTTTCTTTGAATACCATTTTTTAGAAAATTCTCTTTGAAGTAAGGTAAAAATGTATTTTTTTTTAAATTCTCTTTGAAGTTTGAAGTAAGGTAAAAATGTATATTTGATGATGTTTTGTTTGTATATATATTTTTGAAATTAAATAAGATTGGATTTTGCATTATTAAAATGGTAAAATTAAGTAGTTGAAATAATGTATTTTAAAAGTTTTAAAGGTTTTTGAGAATTTTGAATGTATTTGTGGTATTTTAAGATTATTTTGACAAGTAAATTAGTTAGTGAAGAAACTCAATTTGAGTAAATTTGAGTAAATTAGTTAGTTTTATTTGTATATATATTTTTGGAATTAAATAAGATTGAGTTTTGTATTACTAAAATATAGTTGAAATGATGTATTTTAAGTTTCTTAAAGGTTTTTAGGACTTTGAATGTATTTGTGATATTTTAAGATTATTTTGACAAGTAAATTAGTTAGTAAAGAAACTCAATTTGAATAAATTAATAAGTACACAAACTGAACCTATTTCCCTTATTTCGTTTGAAGATATAGCTCCTCTAATTGATAGGAGGAAAAATTGATAGGAACCTACTTATTAAGTTATTTTATTTTAAATATTCTGAACTGGATCTGTTATATACCTCTTGAAAAAATAGTTGGATCTGTTGTATACCTATTAAAAATATAGTTCCATAGAGAACAATAAATCTCTTCACAAGAACAGAAAAATCTATTAATTTCCGTTGCCGGGATTTGAACCCGGGTCGCCTGGGTGAAAACCAGGTATCCTAACCGGACTAGACGACAACGGAGATATCATTTTGCCTTCTGTAATATTTATCAAGTTGTCAAGATTATTAATGTTATTAAATTATTAATGAGATGATTGGTGCACCAGCCGGGAATCGAACCCCAGTCTGCGCCGTGGCAGGGCACTCCTCTGCCAACAGTCCAAAGATGTAAAACTACTTTTCTTTCTCGTTCCAGATTCTTCGATTTTGGCAAACACTTTGTCGTTCTCTTTATCCTTAACAAAAACAGGTTGGTTTTAAAAAGGAGAAATCTTTTAGATAATTATATTAAATTGTTTTATTGCACCTAAAACAAAAGGGTCTGTACATTTAGATGTGGGATAAATCTTTATTGTGCTAAATATCTTTAGCAAGTCAAATTAAAATTAATAAAATAGTTTATATTTATTTTGAATTTAAATTCGATAATATCAATTTTTCAAGCAAAAATTTTAGATTTTTATATTTAGAGAGATTTAATCATTCTATATATATTTAAGTTTGTAATTTTATGGTTTATAGCATTCTTAAAAATCTTTGTTACAATCTTATGTTGTTTTGAAAAGGATTATCAATTTTATCAACCTGCTTTGTAATTGTATCTTTTGAATTATCATAATTATTTTTCAGCTTCTTAAAAAACAATTTTCATTCATTAACTCAAAAACACTTTTAAAACTGCATATTTCTATTGATCGTTTGTCACCACATTATCTCATCTTTATACATGAAAAAATGGTAAAACTAAATCATCACCATAGATCAACGATCCAACCTTGTTCCTTCTTTGGAAAGTCCATCCATAGTTTTGTTTATGTCCCTATAGATATGTGGAAAAGAAATGTGTGAGAAATTTGATAAAAGCATTGAATTGAATGTCATTATATAGAGGTTGTAACATGAAGTTCCTCAATACTATTTCCTTATGCATCCATTAGATAACTAGCAAAGAATCTCCACATATTTGAATGTCTGAGACCCCATCTTTATGAGCCAACCTCAAGACCAATTTGAGAATTGGCATTAGTTCACATTAATTATTGGTTTCATGGCAATGTAGATGAAATGTTTTTTTTGTAAATAAAAGAAAGAAATATATTACCTTAAAAGCATCAAAACAATACAATGTTCATTGTTTGCCACATGTTCCGACACAACAGGGAAACCAAAATATGTGGCTTGTAGAAAAACTTGGAAACCATCCCTGAAATTCTAAAATATAACGAGACAAGTTTCATGCTCCATATGTATGACATAGCTAATATCATGCACCAGAAAATGTGTCTACCATGGATGTTGCCATACACTAGAGAATTTAACAAAACTGAAAAAAGATGAAGTCGGTTCCTGATATGAAAAAAGAGAGATAAGCTAGAAGTTTGGCAAACCCAAGCGTCCATCAGAGTTGTAGGTGAAGATGAATCGTTGTCCACAGGTCAGATAGTGCATTTTGTCCGGTGCATCCGACAAGGAGTTGAACAGGAGGTCCATGCGTCTATTGAGGATGCGTTGATTATGAGTTTGGTCCTCCATGCTCCGCTGCATATCAAAGATCAATTGAAGGTGGTCGTTTGTAAAACGATGTGGAGTGAGCAAAGGTTGCTCAATTTTCCCAACTGTATTCTCGTGAGGAGTTGTATCCACATCAAAAGTTGTTGGTGGAATTTCTTCCATGGCCAGTACAAGGTTTGTGTTCCGGGCTATCCAATCTGTTAGCCAGCTAGGGGGAATTTCTTCCTCCACCATGCAACCACCTTGCTCCAAGGGTCGGGCCTGGGGTCTGGTGATGATGCAAGGTTTAGGTAGGGGCTCCAAAGGTTGCATCTCTAGAGGAGGAATTTCTTCCTCCACAGGGAAACTTCCAGGATCCAGCATGGTATCAGAGAGTGGTGGAGGTGAGTGTGGGGCATTGAGGGAAGGCAGAGGAGAATCAAGCCAATTCTATCCAATGCCAGGAGAGATGGTGGTTGGACGGGAGGGCTACGAGGGATCAGGGTGGTTGCATCAAGCAATGAAGCTATAATACTGTGGCCCCCTTTTGGGATTTCCACGCTCTTTGGGCATGGTGGAGGAGTTGCAACAAAGATTGGGGTAAGGAGGCGAAATAGAGCTTCGGTCCAGAGAAAACCAAGCTAGAGGTACAACGCTAGTGAGATGGAAACTGAAGAGGGTGACCAACATAGTTGTGGATACCACAGGGGAATTCCCACAACAGGAAGGCGTGGAATGCAGGAAGAACCAGAGAGCCGACTAAAATTGGATAATGACATAATGCTCGAAGGCTCTTACCTTCGTAATGGTCGGTGAAATGACTGTAAGGAGCGCCATGAAAGTGGAACTGACACCAACTCCTAGTCTAGTACATTCTCCAGTAATCCATCTCTGGTTCGCATGAGGAGCCATTAAATTCCCCGTAGTGAGTTGACACACTACCATAACTACAATGCAAAAGCCCATCATTCAAATAGGTTGGAAGTTTGGATGGTGGTTGGGGATAATAACTCCCCTGGCTACCTGCACGCAAACGATCTCTAGCTGGCCATATGTCACCCCATCCGAGGTGCTTTAGATGAAATGTTATGTGTTGTATTTATAAACAATATTCCACCTGCTCCATCCCTAGGTGGAGTTTCTTGTGAGGCTTCATTAGAGAAATCCCAAGGAATGAACTTATTAATTCCCATTTCCTTGTATTTGTGCAAATTATGTTTATCTTGAATTTTTTTATATACATTAGGGATATTTAATGCATGGACTGTACAATTTAAAGGAAAGGTCTTTGTGTTTTCAAACAACTTCAGAATTCAGGCCAACCAGACTACCCATGCAATGTTTAAGGGAAGGGCTCTAATATGTTTTAAGTCCTTGTTGTCATGCCAATTATGAAAGACCATTTCAATACTTTCTCCTACCCAAATGTTTTGGTGCCCTATCATCCTTTCCACTTCCTTCCAAAATTCTAACAAAGAGGCAAGTCATGTAAAGATGAGCATATGTCTCTTCTTCTTGTTGGTATAGGCTGCACCATCCAAGCCCAACAAAATGTCTTTTTTGCAGAATATCCCAGGTAGGATCCATGTTGTTCAAGATCAACCACATGAATTTTTTTCATTTTGAGGGTTGTTAAGTTTCCATATGACTTTCCACCACCAAACATAAACATCCTCTCTGCCCTCCTCATTAATAACCTTATATCCTAATTTTGGTACACATTCCCTAGATGGGTTTGGATATCAAACTAGTTGGTCTTCCTCCTCTTTGATTTGGATGTTTCTATCTTTTAGAGAATCTATGTACCTTTCCATTCTCTTGCATTTTCTTCCCCTATGCTTAAGTCGCTCCACTACAACCAAGCTTTGTGACATATAGTTGTTCTGGCCTAGTTCACAACCTACCATAACATATAATATCCTTTTTTGCATAGCTCATGTGTCAATTGGTGTGATAGCTTGTGCCTACCTTCGCTACCAATCCAAGGGTCCAAACCTATTTTCACTTTGTCGCCTTTTACCACTTGCTATATCAACCAATTTCCCACCAACATAAAAGAGGAAAGTACAACTCTCCACACATTTAAGGCATCATGTATTCACTTAATTGGATTTCTAATCTATTCCTCTACACTGTCTGGAGCAATATATTTAGTTGTTATAATCTTTACCACAACCCAATTCTTTGAGTCAACCTCCAAACATTTTTTGTTGTTTGTTCTTTTGAGAAGAAAAAATCTTTCTTCAAACACAAGCCACACTTTTCCTTTAGTAGTGCTAGCTTCTTCCATGACACAAGGAAAAAACCTTTTTTCTTTTATTTTCCATACCAAAGGAACCTATAACATAACCTTATGATAATTTCTAGAATTCCTTTCGGTATCCATGCAAGCAGAATCTAGTACACTGGATTTTCTTCAATAACCGCTTTGATCAAAATTGGCCACCCTCCATAATATATCCATCCATTACACCAATAATTAATATTTGTTTCCACTTTGGCCCTCAACCATTGTCAATCTTCTCTTTTGTACATATTTGGTTTTAGGTAAAAACCTAAGTATTTCAGGTCTTGATCTAAGTCTACCTATTGGTACAGAAACATTTGTGAAACAAATATATTCTCCTGCTCAGAAAAGCCCCATAAGGAAATTGTCATTTTTTGAAGATTTGTTGTCATACATGTTTCTTTTCAAAAAAATTCATGATATATTTGAACATTTCAACCACACTTAAATCAAGATGTCATCTGCAAACAATAAATGCTTGATATTGCATGAAGTTCCTACATGAACTCCTTTGAAACTACCATTGGCTACAACCTCCTTTAGGAGCTTACTTAGTCCTTCAACAACTTGTATAAATATTGGGGGAGATGGGGGAAACCCTATCTAAGGCCTCTTTTGGGTCTAAAGAAAGGGGTTATTTCCCCATTTATTAAGATAACAAAAGATGCATAAGTAATATAATTCATTACACAGGTTACAAATTGATGACATAAACCCAAATGAATGAGAATTAGTCTAAGATACAACTATCTTACCCTCTCATAAGCTTTGGAGAGGTCCACTTTGATCACCATTGACCTTTGATTCTTGATTTTAATTGAATGTAGACCCTCTTGAGAAATACTTATAGCCTCATGAATTTGTCTTCCACCTATTCTTTAGATATTTTCCATGACAATATTCTTTTTAATCTCCTTGCAATTACCTTGGAGATGATTTTGAATATACCTTTTCATAGAGAGATTGGCTTGAATCTCCCAACGGATGTTGGAATGTCATCCTTTGGGATCAAATCAAGAAAAGTTGTGTTGAAGGATCCTAATATTTTCCCATTTTTTCTAGTATCCTCTACCACCCTCTTTAAATCATCTCTCATAAAACCAAAGCATTTTAAAAATAATTCCATTGGGAGGCCATTTGGCCCTAGAATTTTTTCCTTTTGGAAACTTTGGAGAGCACTAAGAAAATTTGATTTCCCCACTTCCTCCATCAAAGCGTGATTGTCTTTAGGACTGACAAATCTTGCAAAAGAATTTGACAATTTAATTACCTATGTTATAGTTGCACGAGAGTCTTCTTTGAAAAGGGTTGAGAATTAATTTACACCCTCTATAGCTATTTCCTTAAAATGTTGTGTCCATGAACCATATTTATTTTCAATTCTACAAATTAAATTAGTATTTCTTCTGTGTTTGGGAAATCTGTAAAAAAACTTTGTATTTTCATCTCCTACCTAAATCCATAAATCTTTGGTTTTAAGATGTCATTCTTTCTCTTTTTTCTAGGAAGATTTTATTTTTTATGTCCTCCAATAATTTGACCACTAAATTTTTTTCTTCTATTAAAAAAACAAAAACCTTCATTATTTTAGAGACCTTGGAAATATTCCTCCACTTCTTTGAGGGTTTTGTCATCATTTTGCTTCTTTTCTTTGGCCCATTGCATAGCTACCTTATTTGATTTCTTTAGGTTTTGGTGGAACTGTATAGAAGAAGAATATCTTAAGTTTCCATTATAAGGTTCCCATAATTATTTAACATTGTTTATAAACTCTCATATTTTATCCATTGAGGGTTAATATTGAAAGGACTGGCATACTTCTCTTGGGTGGAGAGGCTATTTCCAATATGACTGGGATGTGATAAAAATCATGTCTTGCAAAAACCCAGTGTCTTAACTAATTTACTTCATCAAGGATAGATTTGGAAATTAGGAACCGATCAAGTCTCTTAGCAAGGGAAGCCTCTCT
>ML784071.1:484592-496580 GCA_009831015.1 Picea engelmannii | reverse complement strand
TACGCATGCATGCTATTGTTCTACTAGAGGATTAGAGATTAAACACAAATCAAATAAAACATATAAGACTCATGTATTTGGGACGGGAAAAGTATCTTTTTATTAATCTCAAGATGAATCAACTTACAATGATTATAGAGACCAACCACTGCTCCTTGATCCTGATCCTGGGCTCCTCCTCTTCTTTGTCCTCCAAGTGCTTTGCTTGAATTCTCCTAAAGCTTGAGGAAAGGCTAAAGGGTTGGGACAAAACGGATTTGGCAATTGGGCAGAGTTTCTTTGCTATGATTTTCCTCTTTTGAATAGTACCCCTACCCCTTCCTTTATAGGCTAGAAGGAGCTAGGTTTTTAGACGAACTCTCGGCCATGCATGGCTGGGAGTTCCAGTTAACGGACCCAAAGCTTTTCGTCCAGGCGGAAACTTTCCTGATTTTTTTCTTTTTTAGGTAAACGCTGGCTGTAGTGGGCCAGCCCGCGTTCCAACGCATGCAGTATAAGTCCTGCCAGCGTTCCAACGCGTCCAACAGTGGGTTAGGGCGCGGGTTACTTGATTTAGGAGGTTTTTGAAGAGTTTGTTCAGCATGGCTTTGGCAATGAAGGGCAATGAGTTGGCCTGATGCCAAGTACGCATGGATAGTGCAATTTAGGGTTATAACAATAAGAGAGTTTTCTCTTTTCATGAGGAGCATCATGTTATTCATAATTGGAGGAATGTAATTCATAATGTAGTCTTGTAACTAGGAGAAGGGGATTCTTAGCTTTGTTATTCTTTCATGCTTTGTCATTTGACTCTTGTAATATAATTTGAGATTGATATATTGTGTGAGCTCACATATGTCTTTTATCATTCAACTCTTCACATGTTGTATTGCTTTCCTAGAATAATTTACTACTTTCCTAGTTAGCCTTTCAATTCTTTCCTAGATTAATTTCATTTCAACAAATTAGATTAGATTACTTCAGTCCTGCATATATAGTGTGTGTGCTTTGTAAGCCTACGAACCTCGGATTGAAAAATTAAATAGTTTGGCAATTACTACAATGAAATTAAACGACAATATTTCCACCTAACAAATACTATATTTTTCAACTCACTAGAATTTGGCACCTATGTTTTTCCTCTATACGTGAGTATCCCATCCTCTTGCAACTCATAGTATTTAAATTTATGTTGTAAATAACCTTGTTGTAATGTTTCTTTTATCTGTAGATATTGTTGATCATAGTTTGTTGCTTCAATAATTTTATCTTTTAGATCAATCTTGTAAATTTTGTTGGATGCAATATGCATCTCATGTGCTCTCCTCTTGAATGCATCAACCTCTTGATTTTCTTTGCCTTTGATGTGCTTAATTTCAAAGTAATATTCACTAAAGAATTCCAACCATCTAGTTTTCCTGACATTTAATTTGGGGTGTCCAAACAAACTCTTCATACCACAGTGGTATATTCTTATCTCAAATCCCCCCCCCCCCATGAGGTAATGTCTCCACATTTTAGTGTATGAATAATGGTTGCTAATTCTAGATCATGGGTAGCATAATTCCTTTCATGCTCTTTTAGTTTTTGAGACTCTTAGCATAACAAATGATCTTTTTGTGTGAGGACTCCCCCAATCCCTTCCTTGTATGCATTAATGCACACAACAAAATCTTCATTTGTATCTGCAATCTTCAATATTGGTGCACTTGTCAAGATGTATTTTAGCTACTGAAAGCTCTCTTCACACTTGGTAGTCCATTAAAATTTCACTCCCTTCTTTGCAAAGAAGTGATTGGGTTTGCAATCTTTGAGAACCCTTTCATGAATCTTCGGTAATACCCTACAAGTCCCATTAATGATTTGAACCCTATCATATTTCTTGGTGTCATACATCCTCTAATGGCCTCTATCTTCTTGGGATCAACTGTTATCCCTTATGCAGAAATTATATGCCCCAAGTAGTGAATATTCTTTTGATAGAATATGCACTTAACTTATCATATAATTTACGCTCTCTTAAAACTTGCAACACCATTCTTAAATTTTGCTCGTGTTCCTCCTCTATCTTTGAGTAAATGAGTATATCATCCAGGACCACAATTGCAAACTTGTCTAGGTATTCCCTGAACACTCCATTCAACGGAGATATAAAAACAATTGAGGAATTTGATAATCGAAATGGTACTACTGTGAATTCATAATACCCATATCTTGTCTTGAATTTTGTCTTGTTGACGTCTTCTTCCTTTATACTCATTTGATGATAACCTAATCTCAAGCCAATCTTGGAAAAAATTCTTACACCTTTTAGTTGATCAAATAAGTCATCGATCCTTGGAAAAGGATATTTGTTTTGTATGGTGACCTTAATAAGTTGTCTAAAATCAATATAATTCCTTAAGGTTCCATCCTTCTTCACAAAAAGAACTAGGAAACTCCAAGGCGACACACTTCGACATATATACCCTTCCTTAACAACTCCTCAAGTTGCATCTACAACTCTTTCAACTCTAGCGTGCCCATTTTGTAAGGTTTCTTAGACACTGGAGGAACTCCTGGCACCAAATTGATGGAGAAATCAATGTCTCTCTTCGGTGGAAATCCTAGGGTTTCTCTAAAAAAATCTTCAAAATCCCTTAAGACCGGATGGTCTTCAATACTTGCCAATTTATCTTTGGTTGCCTCTTCCATATGGGATGCATAAATATGAAATCCCTTCCTAAAACTATTTTTCAACTACATATCTGAAATTTCTCTAACAACTATAGCCTTAGAATTCCTTGAACTTTGCCTTGCTTCCCTTCTTCATCAATACATCTGATTTCCTTGTTGTAACAATATAGGATAGCATGGTGTTTTTCCAACAAATCCATGCCAATTATACAATCATATGAACCCAATGGTATGACGTTGAAATCTACCTTTTTTTTTAGTCCATTCATCTCTATTGGACAATCTTTAACTAACTCATTGATTTTCCTCTTAGCCCCTGTGGCTAATTGAACTAACCAAGATTTCTTATGCTTACTCCTTTACAAGTGAAATATTTCAACATTGTTATAGTTTATGTAACCATTGCTAGCTCCGTAATTAATTAAAATTGCTATGGGTTAGTTATCAATATCACCTTCCACTTCAATCATGGGAGATTGATATTATGCTTGATTGTTGTCCAAGGCTACATAAATCCTTAGCATGTTTCCTCCCATGTATTCCACTTTTTTAGCCTCCAGAATGTTGTGGAAAATCCTCATTATTTATCCTTTGTGAGGACAATCCCTATATAAATTATTTCCCTCACATCCCAAACATTGTACAAGTTGTTTCATTGGCCTTTTCCCAAATGAATCTACAGTCTTGTGCTCATTTTGTGTTGACTGACATTGTTGATTTTCATGGGAGTTTTTCTTGAAAATGGGTGGCTTAAAACATTTATGCCTTTGATCCTTTTTACCCTTCATCTTGTCATTCCAATATTTTTGGAAAATTGACCTTCCTATGCGCTTCTCATAAATATTATTTTATCTCCTTGTGGCCTCCTCCAAAGTCCCATGGTTATCATATTATATCTTGTCACTGTAGAAAGAGGGTAATCCCCTTAGAAACCTTCAGATTTTGACTTTATCATCCTTTATGAAATCCACATATTTCAAAAATCCAAAGAACCTTTTCTCATATTCATCCATTATCATGCTTCCCAACTTGATTTCAAATGACTCTTTCATCTTCCTTTCATAGTAACACTTGGATAAATATTTCTCTTAGAAATAGACTTTGAACTTCCAACATGCGATTTTATTCTCATCAAGGTGCTTCGCTTGCTTAAGTTGATCCCACCACATGGATTCCTTTCCTTGCAAGTGGTAGGTTGAAATTATAGTTTCTACCCATGAGGGGTAATCATGCATTTGGAAATATTCCTTCATCTCCAACAACCAGGCCTCGAACTCTTCTCCTTTCCTATGCTCACCATTGAAAGTTGGTGGCTTGATTTTCCTGGGTTCACCTTGCAAGATGTATGCCTCAGGACTTCTCCTCTACCTATTTATAGAAGACACACTCATGATAATTCCTAGCCTTGAACTTGCATGATTTCTCCTAGTGTATTTCCTTAGGGAATGATGTCATATGCTCATGCTTCTTGAATGCCTACCATTCCCATGATCATCCCTTCTGCTTTGGGGTCTAGATGTTGTCACTTGTCCAACGCTAGATACTTGCTTGGTTCCATAGTCTTTGTTAACTTTCATATGCAACATATTTAGGCTCTAAATTATCTCTTCCTAAGCTTTCATAATCATTTCATTATATTCCCTATAGATATGCACTTATGTATGTTGGCTTCTCATAGTTACAAGCTCCTGCCTACTTCTTCTTCCATTAGACTTTGTCTCAACATTTCCCATGATGAAATGTAGACCTATGAACTCCTCCTCATGGTTGTAATATCCCTAGGCATCTTCCTTAGTTCCAATCCTCATATAGAACCATTTTTTTTTGTACCTCTACTTCTACAAGAAATGTGCATGTAATAATTATTGTTAGCACATGCATACTATAAAACATATCATTAATTAGAATACAGGTTATTATTCATCTCAATTAATAAATAACACAATGCATGAAGCCAAAATATGATTCCTTGGACACATTCCTCTCTAAAAAAACTTTCCAACGACTATCCTCATGCCTCATTCTGAGTTATGAGTGAAAAGTTACAACATTCACAAGCTGCAGTTTCCACTCACTTACTATTGCAGAATTTACTTTATTATTTTATGATAAAAATTTAGTGCCCAATTCAAAATTATGCGTGGTTAAATGTTTTCTCCTTTCCAAAACATTTCCAACGACTATTTGTTTTCCCAAATCCGAGCTCCGAGCTGAAAGTTATGGTTTGAGGAAGTTTAGATTGTTTTCCCATTTTATCGTTGTATGCTATAGGTGTCTTTCTTCTCCCCTACACAATTTTAAATACCCATATTCCAAATATGGCTCCATGGATTTCTTCTATGGTCCATGGGATTTCCATAGACTATTTTTGTGCCCCAAACTATCTTTTGAGTAAGGAGTTATGCCCTCTGGAAGTAAACTTGTGCTGGAAATATACCCTTAATTGTTTCAACTGTAACTTTCTCATACAAGATCTGTTTTGTGTTTGGGATAGATTCTTGGAAAAATATCTCTAAGTTCTTTTATTTAAGATGCAAAGACAATGTGTACCAATAGTACAACCTATTTTCATAAAAAATGATTTCTAAAAATGTCGTTTAGGGCCTCAAAATCGCTCTGAAAATTTAAGACCTTCAAAAATATGACAATTTCATAGAAAAAAGACTATTTTACTATTATAATATCCTTTTAATTTGATTTGTTGATTAGGAAATCAATGGAAATCTCATTTGTTGATCTTAACTCTATCAAGATCGACATTTTCCTTTGGGTGCATGCAACACCCTCCCAAAACTGACGACTCGACCATCAACCATCAACCCTTTCCTTTGGTGACCGACTTGCAAGACATCACTAAACTGACTGACCCAACCATTGGCCATCGACCATCAAATATTTCTTTGGGATGAATGAAAAAATTTACCAATTTGACTGACCCGATCATCGACCATTTCTTGAATGACATGGAAACTGTTGATGTGGCCTGACACGTGAGTGTTGATATGGCATGACACATCATCCTAAGATTTCAACTTAGTTGACATGGAATGACAAGTCATCCTCCTCTTTTCTGCATTGAATATTGATGATTTCCCTTGTGTGACACAAACACCTTGTCAAACTGGCCAACTTGATCATCATCCATTGGGGATCGATGATTCCTCATACCGAGTAAACACCTTGCTAAAACAACTAACCCAGACATCGACAATTTCTCTTGCTGAACCAACCACTTAATCCATTCGGTCGATTTGATCATCAAATATTAGGTACCTGATTTATTGTATTAAGAAAAAAAATTAAATACTCTAGAAAATACTAATGGAACAACAAAATGTGGAGAACCACAACACCAAAAATGATACCTTTATTGACAGAAATCAATGTTCACTTGCCTCTTATTTGAAGGGGAAACCTCTAGCAGAGAAGCGCTCTTTTAAAACAATTCTAAAGACAAAGATTTATCATGCCTTCTACCCCTATTTATACTAAATCTATCTTCAAAAGAAAAATATAGAGGAATATCTTTCTAGAATTTTTGTCTTCTATTAAGTCTTCTTACATTAGACACATTCACATTATTAACTAGGCCTTATTTACTAATATCGACATTTATTACATGGAAAATATATTGTTCTCTCTACGTGAGGACTTAGGGAGGTTAGGTCCCTAAGATTCCATCCCCCTTGAAAAAGAGCCTTGTACTCAAGGCTTGAGATGAGGAAATTGTTGCAGAATTGTAGTCGCCCCCCTAGTGGAATCTTCTAGTGGAGTATCCTTCTGTTGAACTAAAAATTCCTTGATGGTGCAATGACGGAAATGACGCTCGAGTTGGTCCAATACAACTTGTAGATACAACCAAATGGAACCTTCTTCATCCAACTATGGTAGATTGGTCTAGGTCTGGCACTTAGTGCTAGTGACTTTCCTTAGTCACGAGACATAAAAAAATAGGATGTAGCTTAAAGTGACTTGGCAAATCTAACCGGTAGTCCACTAGCCCCACTCATTTGAGAATAGTATAAGGACCATACAATTTGGGGGTGAGTTTTTGATAGTGTTGGGCTTTGAGTGAATTTTTCTTGTATGGTTGTAGACAGAGAAACACTTGGTCCCCTTCAACAAATTGATGTTAAGAATGACCCTGATCTACCTATTGCTTCATGCGGTTCTGACCCATGACCAAATTTTCTTTGAGAGTACAGAGAATGGTTGTGCACACTATAAGATTGTGGTCAAAATCCTGAACCTTGGAGACACCTGATATGTATGGGATAACCAATGGTGGATTTTTTTCGTAGACTGCTTCAAAGGGAGTCATGTGAGTGGCAATATGATAAGAGGTGGTGTACCACCATCCAGGTAGGGGTAACCACTAAACCCATTAATTTTTTCTATATGATGTAAAACACCTCAAATATGTTTCCAAACACTTAACGATTCAGTTTCGCCGTCAATATGGGGATGATAGGAGATGTTGATATGTAATTGGGTTCCTTATAGCCAAAATAATTATTTCCAGAAATTGTTGGTAAAATTGGGATCACGGTTAGAAATAATATAATGAGGTGTGCCATGGAGTTTGAAGATATTATCCATAAAATTTGAGCCACTGTGGATGTTGTGTATGGTTGTTGAAGAGCATAGAAATGAGCATATTTGGAAAGACGATCCACTACCACCATGATCCCTGACTTATTCTTGGATTTAGGTAATACAACAATGAAATCCATATAAATTTCCATCCAAATAGTAGGTGGAAGCATAAGCGATTGGAGTGTTCCAAGAGTTTTGACATTCTTTCCTTTATTGCGTTGACATGTATAATATTTGGCCACAAAGGTGCAAATGTCACATTTCAGAAACTAGCCTTACCTGGTTCAGGAGAAGCAGTTGATCTCATTTCAGAAGTGGATCTAGGTGAATCAGTCTATCGAGTTTACTTTGAAGCCGTGGATTCAGTTGATCCAGGTGATTATGCCGTTACGGATGACCCAAAGGCAGTTACTGTTTCTAGGAATGATCCAGATGTTCCACCTCCAGCAGCATCAGTAGATATAAGTGCTTCAGTAGCATACCCCATAGCATATCTAGTCACAGAGTAAGCATATCCATAGGCAGAGGTTTAGTCAATATATACGTATATAACAGTTGCACTTGACCGAGTTCCAAGTCCAGTACCAGATCCACCAGCAGAAACAGTAGATTAAGTAATTTATTAAGTAGCTGAACCAGTAGCTTATCCACCACCGGTATCTAAGTCACCAGTAGAAGATCCAATAGCAAAGACAGTAGTAGAGACAGGGGCTTACTACGCTACAGTAACAGAGGGAGCATAGAAAGTAGCATATATAAAGATAGAAGCAAGGGTAGCAGGAGAGCCAGGACCAGTACCGGTCAATCCAGTACCAATACCAGTACCGTCCCCCAAAAAAGAACGTTTTACCCTTTCATAAGTTTTGGTAAAACCTGAATGCCTAACAATAGGTGAAGCATGAAACTCAGAGACGACCTTAGATTTAAGTGTCAACTATTTTCTTAAATACATGAGACCTTTATAGAGAAGCTCTTCATTGTGCCAAGAGTACCCCAGAGAAGCTTGAGGATCCTATTGCAACTTTTGTATTAGGCTAGAAATTTTGAGGTCTTGCCACCATTCCTAGCGAACAACCCTAAGCCAGTCTGTGACAATGAATGAGAGGGAAAATAGGGACCCTTCTTATTCATATTTCTGGGAAATGGCATCAACCACCCCATTTTATTTTCCCTTCTTGTAAATGATCTCATAATCATATCCAAATAGCTTGGTCACCCATTTTTATTGCTCCGGGGATGAAATTCATTGTTCCAGGAAATACTAAAGGCTTTGATGATTTTTTTTTAATTTGGAAGTGTTTCCCTAATAAATAAGGGTGTCAGAGATCCACTACATGAAAAATAGTCAACATTTCCTTTTCATAGATTGATTGGCCCAAATTTCGCTCTGACAACTATTTTCTAGTGAAAACCAAAGGTTGACCATGTTGCATGAGTACTACCCCGATTACTCTCCATAATGCATCATATTCTAGAAAACATGTCTTGGTGAGGTCAGATAGTGCCAAGACAAGAGTAGTGCACATATATTCTTTCAAGGCTTAGAAGGATTGGTCCACTGCTAGAGTCCAATTGAAAGAAAATTTTTTGAGAGTTGTGAGGGGAGCCACAATTTTTCCATAATTTTGAAAAAACTCGTGATAATATCTCGTTAAACCCAAGAAACCACACAAAATTTAAAGAGTTTTAGGGTGAGGCCAATTCTACATAGCTTCAATTTTCTTAGAATCCACCCATACACTATCCTTTCCCACAATATGACCTAGGTACTCTACTTCAGAGGCGCCAAAATCACATTTATATTGTTTGAGAAAGAGTTTTTTCTTGGAGAGGAGATGGAGAACTTGATCCACATGGGTGAGATGGGTATGCCAATTTTTACTATAGATGAGAATATCATCAAAGAAAACTAACACAAAGTGACAGAGGAAAGAATGAAAGACACGATTCATGAGGCTTTGAAAAGTGGAGGGTGCATTAAAAAGACCAAAGGGAATGACAAAGAACTCATAGTGACCCTCATGAGTGTGAAATATAGTCTTGGGGATGTCTTTTTCTTTCATATGTATCTGGTGGTAGCCAAAACGTAGGTCAATTTTAGTAAAGTATTGAACCCCACTTAGTTCATCTATGACAGGAATGGGAAATTTGTCCTTGATGGTAAGTTTGTTGAGGCAATGAAAATCAGGACACATGCGCCAAGTACCTTCCTTCTTGAGGACCATGAATATAGGGGAATAATAGGAGTTGGTACTGGGACGGATAACACCCACTTCTAGAAAATCTTGGACAATTTTCTCAATTGCATTTTTCTGAGCAAAGGGATGATGATAAGGGAAAATATTGGGAGGAAGGATACCCATGATTAAAGGAATGGAATGGTCACGGTTTCCACAGGATGATGGAAGGCCCTACAGAGTTTGGAAAATAACATGGTGTTGGGAAAGGATAGATTGGAGATTGGGGTGCACAGAGGGTGTCTCAACTGCTTGAATGGAATGGAGTTGGGAAATTAAGCTAGAAAGACCTTTTTTGAGTAACTTTTCCATGTGGTGGGAACTGATGATCTTTGGAGAGCTTGTTGTAATTCCTTGGAATTTATACAGGTGTCTCTCATGTTGGAATTTCATGGTTAAATCCTTAAAATCCACAACGATGGGTCCAAGAGTGCGTAGCCATTCCACATCAAGAACAATGTCACAACCACCCATGTCAATAGAGAACATGTGAGATTTCAAGTGATACTAACCAATTTGTAGGCACACATTTTCACAACACCCCCCACATTTCATGGAACCGCCATTGTCAATCATGATTTGAAATTTTTTTATTGCATGGATATATCAATTGATTTCTTCTTCGTAAAGGAAACGATGAATGAAATTATGAATGTTTCCACTATCAACTAGCATGATGAATTTCATGTTCTTAATGTAGCCAATTAACTTGAGGGTTTGGGGAGTAGAAAAGACAGTGAGAGCATTCAATGAAATCAATGGCTCAACTTTAGGAGGATCAAAGGGTGACTTAAGATCATCTTCTTGGGGTAGCACTTCCTTAAGGTGAAACCTTAACATCTTCATCAAAAAATGGCCATAAGAAGTTTATGTTCTTTTCACGTGTGCCCTGGAAACTGTTTATCGTCACAATTATAGAAAATACCCTTGAGTTGGCGTTCAACCATTTGTACCCATATTGATTTTTGGACCTTGAGGGGAGTGTCTCGAGGGACATAATTTGGGGGTCTAGTGCGGGGAATAAAATGAGGTCTTCTCCTTTGGGAAAACATGACTTGTTGTGAGTCCTTAGCACATTTAGTTGCTTCCAAATGAGTTGGGGGTAAGCCATGAGGACCATGGATCATATTTCATCCTTGATTCCATTGATAAATAATTCCTAGAAGAAGGCATATGTCATGCTCTTCTTTCGGAAGGACAAGTGTTCAAAGGAAGTGACAAAATATTCCACTATTCCAGAGTGTTTCTACTTGGTCAAATTACCTAAATAGTGGGTGTCTGTGTCAAAGAGTTCACATAGCTCGGAAAAAAATTGTGTCTAAACAACCTTCCCTTGACGTGCATTTCTATGCCATTTCCATCATTCTAGACCCAAATAGAGAACACTATAACAAAGCTTGGTCAACTCATCAGTAATGGCATGAAAGGAAATATAGTGTTCCATCTGAGTGACCCAGGCAGTTGGATCCGATCCATCAAATTGTTCACATCAAATTTGGGAAGATGGAGTCACAATGTAGGGAGTTGGAATGAGAGTGTAGAGGTTGGGAGGAGTCAAAACCTTCGATGTGGAGAGGTGGTTCAGAGGAGGAAGGACCCTGGGATTGGTTCATGAATTTTTTGAGAGTGGAATGGAGTTCATAAATTCGGCTATTGAGTTGTTCCTGGAGGTATTCCAGTTGGGAATCAATGATAGAAATGTCAAAATTTGGTTTATGATTGGTTCTTATTGTCCAGTGGGAGCCATTTTTGGATGAGGGGGTGGTCCACAGACAAAAAAGAAGATAAATTATATATACCACTGTGATCATGGAAACTAGAGGAAGCTAATGGAGTAAGTGGGATAAGGGTTTCGGGAAGGGGATGGGTCCACGAGAAAAATGATTAAAAATAATAGGCATCATGACAATCGAGGCGAAGAGGGGAATCCAATGGGATAGGTCTCAAGTAACGATGTGGGTAGTTTTATCGCACAAACTGTAGGTTGGGCAAAGCCTAACCCAACCCATGAGATGACGATAATTGTGGGAGAGTCTACCCATTGTCACCTTCGATAAACCCTCTCCTCACTTTAGTGAAGGATAAATCCTACACAAGGGGTGAATCCCAAGTGACCCTAAAGGGAAATGATATGGAAAGTGGTGTTATGGAAGTGATATCCCTATAGGTCAAACTACTAAGTGGAAAGTGGCTTGGAAACAAGTCTCATATATGTTTAATGGTTTCCAAGTGCTTGATTTCCTACGAAATATTGTTGTACCTACCCGAGGCACAAAAAGAGACAAGTATACAAGCTCAAAGATTAAGTGGAGAAGCAAGTTAATCTTGTTGTAAAAAACTACAACAGTAAACAAGAGTATATATTATCAAGGAATAAAGCTAATTACTGTAGATTTTGTCAAATAGTTGGCTTAGGTTGATGGAAAGTTGTGTTGAGCACTCAACACACCCTAAAAAGCCTATGTTGAATTTTACCTTTTTGGGTACCACTTGATCTTTT
>ML784071.1:408207-430540 GCA_009831015.1 Picea engelmannii | reverse complement strand
CACCACTTTTTGAAATATGGGTAAAAATGCAACCTCTAAAAAAATGAGAACTCTGGAGAGTTCTCATTAAGTTGGTAATTTTTTTTACTAGTGCAGTGTTCAAAATTATAGAAATAATTGTAACCAAAATGAAAGAAACAAGAAAACAAACACATCATCCACCTAAATGAACACAAGATTGACTTGGGAAACCTGGTATGGGGGGAAACATAGTTAAAAGATGAGGCCTATGCTCTTCTCTCTTTTTTTCTTAGTTATGAAATGCAAGTACAAAGAAAGGGGCACTCACTATGGAGTTTCCATGGACATTGTGGCTTAAATGACTACTATAGAATCTTCTACCTCCTCTTGTATGCTTTAATATTCCACTCCTAGATGCTATACTCAACTATGAAACAATACCAATACCAAAAGAATGGAACCCCTTCTCTTCTTAGCAACCCAAGATTTAACATAACTTGGTAGTAATATAGGATTAGGATTATGACTTTTGCATGCATCAAAACTCAATTAGTGTTAGGGTTTTGGGCCTTTTGGAATATTCTTAAAACTCCACATGTGTTACTAATGGAGCATGATGTGGCGTCCACTTAGTGCCACAGTTGTCAACAATGTATGTCAAATTGCAAGAGGCATAACTTTTACACACAAACTCCAACTGAGGTGATGTTTGCACAGTTGGAAAGATTTTGGTGTGTAAAACAACATCAAGGAGTTCTTGTCAAGCTCACAAAGCTTTGACCCCCAAAAGTGCTATTGGATAATTCAAACTAGTTATGGAAGGTTTCGTACCCCAAATCACCAAACTAGGACCCGACCCTCAAATGGGCCTTGCAAGCCAATTCCTTCAATTTTTCCACCCAAAAAGTACCAAGATATGTGACAAATTATAATATAATGATCCATTTCGAATAATCAAGATTAAATGTTTGAATGGTTTTCAAAATCAACTTGCTTTCTCGTATGACTAATCTAAAAATAATGAAAAGCTAGCAAGCGTGGATAAATGGGAAAGCTACCATGTGTGGATTAAAAAATAAAATATGATCATTTAAAGAGTTGATGTAGATAGTTTTGAAGTAAAATTCTTGATATTACTCTCTATATTATAGATGATACTTATTAATATAAAGTGGTCAGATTCATCACAAACATATACATATATAATGATGATCATCTACAGTTTTCACGTGAGTACCCATGAGTGGGCCTATAACCATCTTACCTATGGATCTACCAAGTAATGAAAAGAATCAAATCCTTAAAGGTGAAAATCCTTCCTTAAATTTTGCACTCAAGAAAAAGGTTTCCACCTATCCCTCTCAATGCTTGTTAAGTCTCGAGTTAATTGATGATATAAATAATTTTTTATTTGTATATCAAATATATTAAAAAACTAAAAACAAAGATAAATCGTCTCCATAAAACCCCCGGATGGGGTGCCACGCAGAGCAGGGTGGGCACGTGGAGTAGCGCTAGGAGGGGCCATTAATGGTGGACAACCGCCCTCATATCCCTGCTAGTTATGAGGGGCATCAACTCAGACGGCCTCCACCTTTTGATGAGGCCTCTCACTCGCGCGAGAAGACCGGCCAGCCAGAGCATTAAGACCACAGCCTTAATGGCTATAGCCACCATTTTCTCCCTTATCAACTTTCTCGGTGGTTTTGGGATGCATTGGAAAGTTACAGAGCTGAGCGAGAACAACAACACAGGGGGTGTTCTAGCTCTCGTTCCTATTCTAACCATGCCACGAGCAAGGGGAAGGCCTCGCAAAGGCGCAGGGTGGTACGTGGCCGACTCACGATGGAAGAGTCATAATAAGTTTGAGCGAGCTCTAGTTTTAGCCAAGCGAAAGAGACCCGGGGAGTCCAAAGAAACAGATTTCCCCCCCAAAACATATGTTGAGGAGATTCCTTCGGAGGAACTCCCCCAAAAATTTTCTGAAAGTCTTATGTTTACGGTTCTGGACAATTGGAACCCCCCATGTGTGTTTTGGAGCAGACGCACTGCCTCCCCACCCATGAGCAGCACACGGTCCCAAGGACACTCCCATTGAGGAATTCACCACCTGTCTAGTAGAGGAAGAGCTGCCGGAAGGCAACGAGGAGAACATCTACAAGGCTTCTGATGAATTGAAGCCTCAGTGAGAGCAACAAGCACACCAGGAGGAGCACGATGAGCAAAAATTGCCACCCCAACCACCACTTCTTCACCTAGAGCACTGGAATCTGATTTTCGAGGTCCGTAGCATGGTGGACGATCAAATCTTCAGAGTTGTCCGCATAAACCAATGCTTGGACATGTTGTATGCTGCCTACTCCAACGCCACCCCAAGGTGACAATGCCCCACCTGCGCTCAAATTTATGCCATTCCTGTTAAACATGACAAGGAGAAGGATGACCGCGAGGACACCGGTTAATAGGTTCTCCTGTTCAACATTGCTCAAAACTCTTTATTTTTTTTTTTATGTTTATCAGAGTTGTAGCTCTTCTAACTCATAGCCATGGTAGCGATAGCATAGGCATTATCAGACTAATGTTGAAACTGGCCATGCACCCTGGTTTCCTTCGAGCAGGGTGGCAAAACAATGTTTTGAGTTTGCATGCTAGTTTGGACTGGCCAGCTGTCTCGATTTCCTTCACAAGCAAGACAGCTGACACCTCCATGTCATGGTGTAATTTTGAAATATTAATATAATAGAATCTTCTTTTTACTTATAAAAACAAAAACAAAAAACAAAAACCTTCTCCATAAAATAACCAAACTTAATTTACCAACCTTAATTTGCATGGATTTTATTATATATATTATATATATATATATATATATATATATGAACAAAGAGAAATAATCTCAATAAACATAACCCACCTTACTTTGCATGGTTTTTATTATATATTTTGAAAAGCGATAGTCATCATGATTAATCATATGGATTTAATTGTTTTTTTTATTTGAAAAGTGATTTAAAAATGAATAATCTTATTAAATAATAAAAAAATGATTTAAAATTAAAAAAATATTTGTTAATTTCTTTTTCAAGTATTCAAAACCACTTTTAAAGGTTTATTTATTATGATTATATGAATTTAATTGTTTTTTTCTATTTGAAAAGTGATTTAAAAGGTGAATAACCTTATTAAACAATAAAAAAAATGATTTAAAATTAAAAAGACATTTATTAATTTCTTCTTTAAATATCCAAAAACCACCTTTAAAGGTTTATTTATTCTTGAGAGGAATAATACAATGTTTATTTATTCTTGAGAGGAATAATACAATGGAGAAAATGAAATAGGGATGGTATCCTTTTTGAGAAATTTATATGGTTTATCCCCCTTGAGAGGAATAATAAAATGGAGGAAATGAAATAGGGATGGTATCCTTCTTGAGAAATTTATATGGTTTATCCCCAATAATGATGGAGAAGATGTTATTGCTTTTCTTTTTTCGCTCAGGGGAAGGAATTGTGCACTGTTATCCAAGTTTATTTGAGAGGTGATAATTTTCCATTTCACTGAAAAATGCTTTAAGATTTTGATATTTTTGTTTGAGTTGGAAGTATTATGTTGAGGAAAGGTATTCAAGTTACTTTCTTTTCCAGAGATGTGCGGTTGTATGACAGTTAATTTTTAGGTCATTTTTAGGATTTAAGAAGTCGTCATTTTTAAGATTTAATAAATAGGTTTATATAGCATGAGTGGGTCTAATGGTTAAGAACATGTGTTTCCCCACTTTAGTTTTCAATTTAGTGTTACATAAAAGTCCAAAGCTAAATAATTGGTTCAAGAAAAAAAAATCCATTTTAATTTGGATTTATTAAATATTCATTTACTAAATTCACATTAACAATGAATTTACTAGCCTCAGATGGGGTGACACGCGGCACCATGGCGATGACACCAGGATTATCACTTAGTTCTGGTTTAATTGTTGATGGCCGCCACCCACACATCAGCATTTACGATGGTGGACGACCATAGCAGAGGCCATGCGACGGAGGGACTCCTCCCTTGCACGACCATTAACACCCCCTGCGCACTCGGATTAATAGAGGATATGGAAGGACAGAGGTCTTTGCGGTCTGGTTATGAGTTTTCTTTTGAGCCCGAGCAGAGAGGGAATGCTCCTGCTGCGGCTATGCTCTGGTTGTTTACCACCTTTTCTCTGTACTCTGAGAAGAATTTTCAGGGCTGGTGGTTTCTTTGTGTGCCACGACAGAGTCGGTTTGCCTGCGCTCCGCACCTGCAAACTCTCTTGTCCTGGACTTTTAGCTTAGCTCTGCAATCAATTGGCATTTTCTTGGGCACAATGGCTAGAAAGCGAGGAAGGCCTCGTCGGGGCTCAGCATGGGACGCACACAGAGCGTAGAAGTGATGGAAGGAGCAACTTGAACGTGCTCTGGCTTTGGCGTCTTCCATTCTCAAGAAGAAGGCTCGGGCTGAGAGGAGGGCGTTGCTCGACACTATTGCAAAACATGGAGCTGGTTGTAGCAGGGCAGACATGGATTTCACGCAGAGTGACAAGAAGGAGGCCGAGACCGCGAATCTGTTCCTAATTTGCGTCGTGGAGGAGGACCTGTCAATTGGGGACCTGTCGTGCGTTGAGAAGCCCCGCGCCATGGCGACGTCTAGCAGGGAGGGCACCATATGCATCTCGGCTAGGGAAGACGTCTTCCCTGGCTGCATTGTCGAAGAAATCCCCTGGTCGGGCGACTTGCAAGCAACATGTGCCAAGAAGAATGTGAATGCAGAGACAGAAGCGATGCAGAGGGAGCTCGCGGTTGGCATTGGTGAGGCATTGGAACTGAAGATTGCTCCTCCTAGTGGCTTGGGTGGTGGAACGCATGGTTCTCTCCTCAGTGACGAGCACCTGGCCTTGGTGTTCGAGATTTGAGGCCACATGTTGGACCTGGAACATAGGGCCCTCCTCATGGGCCAGCGCATGGACCTGCTCCTCGATGCGTTCTCCGGGGCTCCAGCTCAGCGGAAGTGCCCCCTGTGTGCGCAGGCTTTTGCCATTCCGGCAGGGACCACTTGGCAAACTGGAGGAAGCGACATGTCACCGGGTGCCTAGGTTCTTATGATTTCCTAGTTTTTAGTTTTATTGTGTAACAGTTTTAGGTTTATCTGGACCACCGACATCTATCCTAGTTTCCTCCGGGCAGGACAGATGTTTCTTTTCTTTATGTATTATCGTATAACTGCTATTTGCCTCCCACTTATGTTGGTTTCCGGATATCGGCAACATTTTTGGTGACTGTAGCCATGAATTTGTATATTTTGTCAAAGTTTTGTGCTAATCTAATATGGCAGGTACTACTCCTTTTTATTTAAAAAAAAAAACAATGAATTTACTAAATAATCAGTTATTAAATTAATTTAATTATTTTAAGGGTTTAAAAAAAACAAATTTTCCTTCTTACTATAAGACAATTATGCTACTAATATCTTATATCTACAAAACATGATGCAACAAATTATACAAATTATACAAGCACTATGAGCACTATCTTATATCTTATATCTTATATCTTATTTCATGCTCTTTGGGCTCTGTCATTTTTTCACGAGTTTAATTTTTAAAAAATTATAAGGGATTAATCTATGATTTATTTGCAAAATTACAACTTTTGCAGAAGAGGTGTCAGGTTTAAATCTTTTCTTTGTTGTTGAAGTGGTTATTTACATTATGTCTATACAAAATTGGAGTTCATAAATCTACACAAATTAAACAAAAGTGTTTGCACATCTTAAAAGAAAAAACAATTACAACTCCGCTAAATTCACTAGTATTCACCCTGCATTTCTATGAGTGAATTAAAAAAATTGTATATGGGCTTAAATCCATGTTAACTCTAGATCTATAAGTGTTAAAAGGGTTCAAATCTATTGAGGGGCACACCTTTTTTAAAGTGCAAAACTTGAAGAAATGTATGCACCTCAAAGAATTTGATGCGTCTTAGTACTTGATAAATTTGAGTTAAGATGGATATAGGTTAGTATTATTTTTGTTTTATATAATTTAAATTTTTTCGCTAACATGTGCCAACATTACCCATGTTACACAACATCTATGTCATGCTTGGCTATAGAGCACCTTTCAGCACAAAAATTATTCAACAATTACAATAAAATCATGAACTAAAATTAGATAAGAATGCAAATATTCGACAAAATAAAGAAATGTATGTGTTCAGGGCCTAATGGATAAGGCATCCTACCTCTAATTAAGGGTTTGCTAGTTCAAGTCCCACAATTTAAGGTCATCCATGGAAATCTTTAAGCATGAACACAAACACAAATGTCTTAAGTTACAAGATTTGGTGTGCCTGAGGAAGACATAATGAATGGATGACATGATTACCAACCAAATGTAAGAAAGAAATATTGTATTGAGTCTTACTACTTTTTCTTTTTTTTTTCTTCTGCAGGGGTGGGGTCCTAACTCAATGTCATTGATTATTCCATTTAATTAAATGATCCTCATCTTGGCCATTTTGTTTACTTTGTTGATTGACTTTAGTCCATGCAACTTATGCTTTAAAGCATTCACTTGGTTATGGGTCCTAGACTTATAAAGGATATATCTTATAGGTTCTTGTAGTGTAAACTTAAATATGTTATGTGTCATGACCTTAAGACTTTCCACCCAATTTTTCACTCAAAATTGGGGCTTTCCCAAGACTAGGCATCCTTAGGTGTGAGGCACTACCTTGTTTTAGTCATAGGGATTTGATCAGCCTATGCCTACCTACAACTTGACTACACCTCTTCACTTAGAGTCTACCCATAACTACACTATAAGCTAACAATGTTATCACTTATACAAGTTTCTAACAGTGGCAAAGGCCCCACACCCAACAATAGCCTTAAAACACTCCCAACAATATAGCATGCAACTCAACACTTAGCCAAGCACTTAGCTCTTTGACACTTAGCCAAATTACACATTGCAAGGAACCTCAACATCCCAACAAAGAAACCTACATAGGTGTTAGGGTGACACACAAGGAGGGTGCCTAAACTATATTAAAAAATATATGATCTAATAACAAGAGTACAAAAGGGGATTCTGACCTTTGTGTGCAACACTTTTATAGAAGTACAAATAGTCTAAGGCACAGTGGCCTTAGTGTCACTCCACTTGCATAGAAACCCCTTAAGCACTCGTAGATATGCCTCTTATAGTACCTATCATTCAATAAAACACTTAGAACAACTTTGTCATGCCTTAGATTCTTGTTAAGCCTTTTGCTTGAACTCTTCCAAGGTCATCATGCAGACTTCTCCAAGAACACACCAAACTCAGGCCTCCTACCCAAGCTTGATAAACCCCAAGAGTTCCTTCTCTCTTTAGCTTTGCCTAAAATATTCCTATTGAATCTAAATTCCTTTTTCACTACATGATTCACTCTCCTCCTAAGTGCATCACAACATCCACTTTAAATAGGAGTGGTGTACAACCATTTTCCCCTCACCAGGGTGCCTTGCCACCAACTCCAAGATAAAGTGGAACTGTAGCTTTCATGATGCCCACTTGACTATGAGGCAATTGCAACCATCTCCATTAAAGTTGCTAAGGAACTTCTACCTTGTACCTGGTGGTCCTACCACTTAAACTTGTCGAATGTGCTTCATGGGTTGCACCTTAGTAAACTTTCCTCAAAACGTGTCATAGCACCTTCAACAATTCCCAACTCCTTGGGTCATGACATTGACTCCTTAAGGTGTTGGCACACACCTTAACACCATTCCTAATACATATCCAACTTCCTAACATCTAAGTCCCCAACTAATTGCCAAGTTTTAGACATGTGGACCCAAGTTATATTTGGGACCACGACCAAGCCACAAACTATGCCTAACTCCAAGGTTGTGCTAACCCCAAGTTTCTTCCATTCTTGGAAACTCCTCTATAAAGAACTATGGAAAGACATCACCACTTCTTCAACTTCACTCCATACAACAACCCCAAATATTCTGCAACTTTGTTCTACTACCAAGACTCCTCTGTCCAACATTTGAGTGCTTCATACCAAGGCATGGCATCATTCTTCACAACCTACAACCACCAATCATACTCATGCCACTTAAGGAACAATGTCTCACCATTGAGTTACATTCCATTCAACCAAGTGGATAACAATGGCACTACCCACAATGGTGTTGGAAATCATTCTCTTCTAGAAGCCTCCAACTCGTTCTTCAAAACTACTTGAGTTTAGTGGGCCATATTAAAAATCTTTGATTCTACCCTTGCCTTCAACTAAACATTCATTGACTTTGGGAATTCTTGACAGTATACATGCCAAAGTTTGTTCAAGGAACATATTACCTCCTTCTTAGCTACTTCATATGGATACTAGGTTCCATAATCCTCCTCACCTTGGTTGCCTACCAAGTTTGCACCCTTTTGGTTGAACATGCCACTGGTCTATTTCTCTAATGAGCTCAACTTTCTTCTAAAGTCTAGACTTAATTTCTTCTTCATGAAAGTGTCCCTCAACCTCGACAATCTAGCATTGAGAGAAGAGTTTGTCATAACTTCCAATTCTTTGGGCATGTATCCCTTTTCCAAATACAACAAAAGACCTCCATCCAAGGCATTCTTAGACTCATTCAAGCATCCATCATCTTTTTTTCTAGGTTGCACTACCCCATGATGGGTTGCAAGTATAATGCAAATGAAAATTATATCTTTGATCATGCCCACCTACCATCCTACATTTAAACTGTCACGTAGCTTGTGATCATCAATATTGAACAACTAATCAACATGGGGGAATGGTGCCTTCTGCTCCTATTGGCGCCCAAGGTTTTGGGGAAGTTTCACGTCTATGCCACAAATCAATACTATGTGCATGCCCATGAAGATACATTGTGCGGTGCCAGGAAGGATCAACATCTGTGCCAACTAAAGGAATATTTTGTGTGCCAACCCAATTTTGTATTATGCGTAAGAAATCAATAAGACCTCATGCAACAAATTTGAGCATATCTTCAGGAATATTTTTTACTTAAGTATTATAACGGCCCAAATGATCATGGGAAAAGGTATGGATGAGCTGGAAAGTTAGTTAGGATTTACATGCTCCAGAAAGATATGGGAGCTGCATGCAGACACGGAAAATGGGTGGATCCTTTGTTCACTCAACGGAGTGGAGCAGAGAAGTCGAGTCAGGAGAGAGTAAAGCAATGTAATCGAGAGTTCATGACTGTAATAGAGAGTTGATTGGAATAGAGAGAAGGATTTCCATGTCCATTCTTGTGTAAGTATTGCATGAGTTTATAATTGAGTTAGAACTATGTAGGAATGAAGGAATGGGAATAAGTGCATTGAACAGATCTCTGTAATGACTATTGCATGAGAATATAGTGCATGGTGCAAATCTCTATAATGATTATTGTATGAGAAAAGAGTGCATGGAACATATCTTTGTAATGACTATTGTATAAGAATAGAGTGCATGGCACATATCTGTGTAATAACTATTGTATGAGAATTGAGTGCATGACGTAGATCTATGTAATGGGTTTTTGTATTTGAATGAAATTGAAGCTAATGAATGAAATACAAAGTCCTTTCTCTCTGCAATCTGATTTGTGATATGGTTTGAATGCATATCTACTTTGATTTCCGATGCATAGTACTCTATTATTTAGCTATGGATGAATGAATGTATTTATGCTCGAGAGGTTTCCTTGAATGCATTCTCCCTTCACATCTGACACGAGACTATTAGTATCTATGATTCTCATGGCATCTCAGGTGAGACCTTCTTCGGTCCTAGACTAAATATTAAATATCCCGATGCCTTGGGGTTTTTGTTGGTCAAACTTGATGAACCCTAGGTATTAAACCCCCTAGTGAGGAGAGTGGAAACAAAAACATCCAACAAATTGGTTTTTTTGCCAGGACTTGAAGGTTTTATATTGCATGATGAAGTGAAAGAATGAGGTGGAATCTGTCTTGAGAGGAAATACAAGACTGGTTATCTGAGAAGGAAGATGAGTTTGCATGATAAGAAGCCAAGAACCTGATAACCAACATCAAATGTTGGAAAGAAAGGTATATCTACACATATTTGCATGAAGTTTTCTTTGCTAAGTTTCCTTGTTTGTTGTATGGATGGTTGAAGAGGTAGACAACCATTAACATTGCTTTGGGAGTCCAAGAACCACTGGTATGGGACTAGAATATAGTCAATAGATTGAAACCTATGGATAATAAGTGGGATCGAGAAATCGAATTCTAGTTCGACCAGGTGAAGGAAGGATACATCATTGAGTTGACCATTTCAACGATGTTGAAAGAAAGTTTGTGGATGGCATTAGAAAGAGTTTGTTGGAAGAAAATCTCTTGCATATCAATATGTTGTTTGTAGAGAAGGGGTTGATGTGCATGGATCCCAATAGGATGGTCAAGTAAATTCCCTCGCGTAGAGGGGGGGATGGGGACATAGGGAGATAAAATGGATCCAGTGGGAGGGATCTAGAAGATGGTGAGATGAGGTGATAAAAGAATGGACCTGGAAGAGAAGAAGAGTAGAAGAGCCTAGAGATATGCAAGACGAGTTGAGCTAAGTGGGAAAGCCTAATAGAGGAGAGGAAAGAAGATAGAAAGGGGTGAAGGACGAGTGGTTAGACCTAGAATGAAGAGAAAGGAGACCACAACAGGAAGATGTGTGGGAGATAGTGTTGTACCAGAGAGGAGCACAAAGGAAGATAGGTTGTCAAAGAGACGATAGGTTATCAAAGAGATGCATCATTAGGAGAAGGGTATCAAATGAGGTTACCAGGAGTAGTGGTAGTAAGGTCAGAGAAGACAAAGTCATATCCCCTTAGTTGTTAAGAGTTGTAATCACATTAGAGAAAGATGAGGTGAAAAGTAGCAGCACCAACATGGTAGAAGATGGCAATGGACCCCTGAGAGAAGGGAAGATGCTTTAACAATTGTGAATGGAATTGTGCAGCTATAGGTAGGAAGCTCTTTGGTATACCTCATGGAAGATAATGAGAGAAGATGGAGGAACCCCCTCTTTTAACCACGCCCCTTGTGCATTTGTAACCAAGAATAAAGAAACGAAGAAAGTGAAGAGATAGGAGTAGAAGAAAGAAGAAGAGAAGAGATGAGTGAAGAAGAGGTCAAAGTCAATAATACTTCTCAAGGAAGAAATTTAGTATCAGTATCTGTATCACCGACAACTAGTAGTCAACTGGGAGGACAAATGACTAGATTGAGTATGGCGAATCAAGACACAACTTTGAGGCTACTCAGGTTCCATGGGATGGGTAAAGTCGATGCAAAGAAGCATTTGTTTACATGTGAAGTTATATGGTCTATGAAGAGAATCATGGACGAAGCATCTAAGATAGCACAGATGGAGACCACCTTGAAAGAAAAATATCTAACATGGTATATGAAGTACAAGGTGATTGCATCGACGGGACAAACTAGGTCCCTGAAAGAGATTAAGAGAGATCTACTTAGGGAGTTTCAAAAGCCTAATTCAAAATCATAGTGTATCATGGAGATCAAAGAGATCAAGCACTAGGATAGAGAAACTGTATGGGAATATAAATAGAGGTTTAAGATATTGTTGGAAAGACTAACATTTTAGATCCAAGACGTTCATCAAAGAGAGTGGTTTATTACAAGACTCATGCCCCACATTGGAGTCTCGCTCACCCATCATAAAGTAATGATTCAGCTAGAGGCTATGGAGATTGTGATGCACCTAGAAGCTACACTAGGAGGTGGTGAGACATTAGCAGGGTTGACGCAGGTGCAATCCCAACTCACAAATATCATAATGCAGTTGCAAGATATGGCTAAGTCTAAGGTGGTGTGCAAGCATGTGTGGTATATTATGTACCATTCAGAAGGTCACCATAGGAATGAATGTCTTACACTAGGGAGATACATGGTGATGGGTGCACCGAATTCATTTCCTAATGGACCTTATACCAAATGGTGCGAGATTTGCAGAAAATGGGGACATATTCCTACTCAGTTCCCAATGTTATAGAAATATTAGAAGACTACACATACTTTGTTTTACGAGTTCTGCAAATCCATGGGGCATGATGTGAACCATTGTCGATCACTCTAATTGATGCATGATCATACTGTAGATGCCTTTTGGGTCCAGAAAGAAAAAAAAGGTGGCAACTGTGGAGGTGCAGATAGAGGAGGATACCAAGGAGGTCCAAGAGGAGAATATGGATGAGGAAGAGGACGAGGATATGGTGGTGGTGGAGGAAGACCACCTATTTGTTTTGATTCTGGAAAAGTGGGCTATGTGTCGTGATTTTGTACCAAACTACATGCTCTCTGTGGGTATTGTCACAGTACAAAGCATGTCATAGATTACCTAGAATTGTTGGAAAAGTGAGAAGAAAAGAAGGCACACTGTAATATGGTGACTTCGAAGCCGCGTAGAGAAAAAAAGACAGAGGAATAAGTTGATGTGCAGTTGGTAACCCAAGGAGGAATTTGGATGGGAATGGACTTAGAGCGTGGAGAAATCTCGAGTCAAAATATCGAAGGGAAGATCAAAAAAGAAGGACATGCCCCTCCCAAGTTTGACATTGCAGATCAAAATCAATTCCTACATGGCACATAGAGGGCCCTAGATAAAGATAGAGAATTCAAAGAGTTGCAACGTGTGATCCAAAGGTCACTAGAGGAAGTCAGGGTGCGCAAAGAGGTAAAATCAGCCACACAAAGATCATTAGAGGAGGCCCACATTGGAGGAATCTCATGTGCACGAGGAGATACAATGTGCGACACAAAGGTCAATGGAAGAGGCCCACATAAATGAGGAGGTGTAGCAGGATGAACATAAGGAAATAAAGGAGTGTGTGGGCAAAGAGTTGTGATGCACAACGCGATAAGAAACACAACACAACACTTGTCATGAGGAGCAAGCAGAGGATCAAGTAAGTAACTTCTTATGCTATTGTTTAAAAATTTTAAGTGATGTGGAGGTTGCAAGGAAGTCAACACATATGTTGACAAGATGTATGGGAAGATACCACTGTAGTTATATTTTCCCCCGTACTAGAAAGGGATGTGTGTCCGGTGAACAAGCAAAAGTGCACAGGAAGAGAGTTCAAGAGGACAACTGAACTGGGAAGCTATGAGATGGAAGGTGTCATGTTGGACCTAGGATTTGATGTGAACATCATTACAAATGAATATTGGGAATTAATGGGAAAGACAAACTTGGAGTGGTACCCCATTCAACTCAGGTTGGCTAACCAATGAAAAATATATTTTATCAGTTGGTTGGAGCAAGTAGAAGTGAATATTGAAGGGGTGAATACTAAAATAGACTTAGAGGTGATTGATATCATGGATGACTCAGTTCCCTACCCCGTGTTACTTGGCATTGACCGGGAACTTGACAACAACACTATTTTGAATATGAAGAAATGACAAATGTCCTTTGAAATAGATACCTTGTGCATCATTGTGCCATTGTATCCAAATGAAGGTGACATGTATAATGAGTCCATGAATGAGGATGCATAGAGTTCCATTATTGAGAACATCTATTAGATTATAGGGCATAGGGTAGATTACATCAATCCCATAGTGGATGATGAGATAAGTTGGAGAAGCGTACATTCATATGACACATATTCAGAGGATGCTATGGAGAGATGGCAGACTAAGGTGTATAAAGTTTCTACTAGGTGATGGACACAGATTACAAAGGCAGTGTGTTGGGTTGGATCGGAGTTATGTGATGCACCAAGATTTTATGGTACAAGTTCAGTCGACATGTTCCTAGCATAGATGGAGGAAGTAGTACTAAAGAACCAAAGGGTACAAGCTATGGATGTGGCCGTAAGAGGAACACTTGTGTGTTAGTGGGTGACACATTGCAAGGACATACAAGAATGGGCACATGTGGTTGAGTTTATAAAGGTCAAGTTCTAACCAACAACTAACTTTGAACAATCAATCGATATAAGGGTATTGAAGACCCTCATGAGCACATTTTTTTTTGTGAGAGGTGCTAGACAACCAAGCACATCCTTCAAACTCAATGTGTCCATTGATTTTTCCATACTATTGACATGGTCCTTGGGAGTTGGTACATCCAAGAGGAAACAAGAAGGAAAACAAGAGACCGAGAAAGTGTTAGAACGCAGTTCTATGTGACATTCAATTTCACGACGAAAGCCTTAGCGTAGAAGGAGGCCATCTTGAGAATTAAGGATTTCATCTTTCATTGTTAGTCCGATTCAATTGTTTACTAATTTAATTTGGAGCCTAATGATGCAACAACATTGTTGGCTCGAGGATGAGCCAACTAATAGTGTTGGGGGCCTATTGGCACCCAAGGTTTTGGGGAAGATTCACATGCGTGCCACAAATCATTAATGCACATGCGCCCATGAAGATACATTGTTTGATGCCAAGAATGATCAACATCAATGCCAACCAAAGGAATGTTGTGTGCACCAACCCAATTTTTTACTACACACAAGGAATCAAGAAGACCGCATGCAACAAATATGAGCGTATCTTCAGGAATATTTTGTAGATGAGTATATTATAACGGATGGAATGATCATGGGAAAAGGTATGGATGATCTAGAAAGTTAGTTAGGATTTCCACGCTCCAAGAAGATTTGGGGGTTGCACACATACATGAAAAGTGGGAGGATCTTTTGTTCACTCAAGAGAGTGGAGTAGAGAAGTCGAGTCAAGAGAGAGTTGAGCAATGTAACTGAGAGTTCATGGCTATAATAGAGAGTCAATTGGAACAAAAAGAAGGAGTTCCATGTCTAGTCTTGCGTAAGTCTTGCATGAGTCTGTAATTGATTTAGAACTGTGTCAGAATGAAGGAATGGGAATAGAGCGCATGGTGCAGATATATGTAATGATTGTTGTAAATAAATAGAGTGCACGACACAAATATCTGTAATGATTGTTTTATGAGAATGGAACGCATGGTACAGATCTTTCTAATGACTATTGTATGAGAATAGAGTGCATGGTGCATATCTCTATTATGAGTTTTTGTATCTGAATGCAATTGAAGCTAATGAATGAAACACAAATTCCTTTCTCTCTACAATTTGATTTGTGATATGGTTTGAATGTATATCTGCTTTACTTTCTAATGTATAATACTCTATTATTTATCTATGGATGAATGAATGTATTTATTCCTAAGAGGTTTCTCTGTATTCATTATCCCTTTGCATTCGACACAATACTATCAGTCTCTGTGATTCTCATGGCATCTAGAGTGATACCTTCTTCGGTCCTAGACCAAAGATTGAATATGTTGACACCTTGGGTTTTTTTTGGTCAAGCTTGATGAACCCTGGGTCTTAAATCCCTCAACAAGGAGAGTGGTAATGAAAATAGCCAACAACTCCTCCCTTCTAAACTCTCCCACCAGAAAACTTGCAAGTCATCCAATAGTGCCATGGTAAAACCATATATTCCACCCTAGTCATGAAGATGCCAGTTGACTCCTTCAACTAGGCTAACCAACTTGTTGACATCTAAGATTATTTCCTTGGTTCCAATTGCAAACCAAGTCTACTAGCTACTTCTTTCTTCATATTTCCTAGACCTACTATTAAGGCACCCAAACCCTCCAATATTTCCCCCAAAGTTTGTTTCTCTTAGTATTTGTCCAATCTTGCAATCTTCCATGGGAAAAAATTAACATGTTGGTTTTTCCCATACAAGAAATATGCAATAGGCATACCTTTCACTAGTCTTTGTTGTACTATTGCAACGCCCTCCAAACAATTGTAAGACATCCTCCTAGGCTATGACCCTACCTTTGGTTGGTATTTACAAGTCTACAACTTATAGGACAAGGAGTCTACCTTCAAGTTGACTTCCTCTAAGACCCTTTGACATTGTTTTACAACATCGATGGTTTCCCTCATCAAATGTCCAAAAGAGATAATATGGCCTCCTTCTCCAACTAACTCTTCTTTCTACATCCATCAAGACTTATCCATGTTACAATCCAACACATGGTTTGCAATTATCAATATGAGTGTCTACTGACACTTTTGAAAATCCCTTATTCATTTTCACAAGGAAAACCATGCAACTCCAATAATCAATCATTTGTTGCTTCAAGTTGTTGCACTAAGTCTTCATCTCTAATAATTCTTCCTTCACCCAAAGTTCCCACTGCAACTCTTCCAATGTTGCACTTCAACATACTATATTCTATGACAATGTCAAAGGAAGGTCTTCATCTAGAATCCACTCAATTTGTCCAAGCTTCAAACATAAAGGAGGTCTTACCACTGTCAAGTCTTAAGTGGAATGATATGTTCCTTGTTTCACTACTACATGGACTTAGTCAATTTTAAGACTGGCTCTCCTTGCTGATTCATCCCACTTGAATGTGCAAGCATTAAAATTGGGAAAGAATGAGCTCGTTCCACCTAAAACACAAGATGACTTACCTCAATCTTTTGCACTTAAATCTAGCAAGACTTCAAGGCAAAGAATGTTTTGGACATTCTATAGTGCATGGCTCCTACAAGGAACCATGCCACTTCAACACCACTATCACACTTGAACCAAAACCTTATGTCTCCTCCACATCATGGTGAAGAGCAACTTACTATCTTTAAGCCTTAAAATGTTCTTTGGTGTTCCACCAACTGAAAACAATCAGTAAATAACTTACCAAGTTCTATTGACCAATTCGTCCTTGTTGATACTGCACCTAGGAACTAAATATGTTTTTTTCCACTTACTATCTTCAAACAGTCTCTTCGCCACCACTTGCTAGACTAGTGACTAAAACCTTCTATTTCTTCCTAGTCATGATGGAGAGTGTTTGAACTAGCTTTGCAACAAACTTTTCCTCTGTAAAAGTGGTAAATCATGCTTTTATACCAATTGTCATGACCTTAGGACTCTCTACCCATTATTCACTCAAACTTGGGGCTTTCCCAAGACTAGGCATTTTAAGGAATGCAACACTACCTTGCTATGGTCATAGCGGTTTGACCAGCCTATTCCTACTTGCAACTAGACTATGCCTCTTCACTTCGAGTATGCCCATAACTACGCTCTAAGCCACCAACATTATCACTTATACAAGTTTCTAATGCAAAGGTCTTGCGCCCAACCACAATATTAAAACATTCAAAGAAATATAGCATGCAATGCAACACCTAGCCAAATTACACATTTCAAGGAACAAAACATCCTAACAAAGAAACCACTACATAGGATGTTAGGGTGGCACCCAAGGTGGGTGCCTAAACTTCATTGAAGAAAGTGTGATACAACACACTTAGTACAAAAAGGGAGCCTAATTGTTGCTTGCAACTCTTTCATAGAAGTACAAATAATCTAAGGCACACCTACAGTAGTGTCACTCCACTTGCACAAACCAACCCTTGAAGCACCTGTAGGTCTGCCTCCTACAACACATATCTTTCAATAAAACACTTAGAACAACTTTTCCACACCTTAGATTCTTGTCAAGCCTTCTGCCTAAACTCTTCCATGGTCACTGGAAAAACTACTACAAGTACACACCAAACTCAAGCCTCCTACCCAAGCTTAGTAAACCCCAAGATTTCACTCTGCAAGTACACACCAAACTCAAGCCTCCTACCCAAGCTTAGTAAACCCCAAGATTTCACTCTCTCTTGAGCTTTGCCTCATATCCTCTTGTCGAATATAAATGCCTTGATCACTTCATGATCAACTCTTTGCCTAAGTGTCTCACATTGTCCACTTAAAATAGGAGTGGTGTACAATCCTTTTGACGCTCACTAGGGTATCTTTCCACCAACTCCAAGATAAAGTGGACCTATGGCCCTCATGATGCCCACTTAATTTTGAGGTGGTTGCAACCATCTCTATAAAATTTTCCAAGACACTTATGCCTTGTACTTGGTGGTTGTGCTACTTCAACTTGTCCAACATGTTTCATGGGTTGCACCCAACTGGAATTTCCTTAAACTGTGTTGCAACACCTTCAATGATGCACATCTCCTTAAGGTACATGAGCACACCTCAACACCATGCCCAAGACATTGTCAATTGCTTAATGTCTAAGTGCCCAACTAACTGCCAATGGGTAGACATGTGAATGCAAGTCATCTTTGGGACCACAACCAAGTCATAGAGTATGCCTTACTCCAAGGTAGTGCCAACCCCAAGGTTCTTGCATGCTTGGGAAACTCCTCTATAAATAGCTATTATAACACTTAACCACTTTGTCAACTTGGCTCCATACAACAACCCCAAATCCTCTGTGACTTTACTCTACTACCAAGACTCCTCCCTCCAACATCCACTTGCTGCTTACCAAGGCGTGGAATCATGCTCCACAACCTACAACCACCAATCACACTCGCGTCATCAAATGAACAATGTCTCACCATTGTGCTACAATTCGTTCACCCAAGTGGCTTTGTGTGCCAAGTGCCCAAGTCACTGGAGCCTCATGCCACATGGTGCCTCTATCTTCTAGATTGTTTGGGGTGTCAAGGTGCCTAAATCTGCTTGGTGTGGGACAAGAGACCCCTCTCTGCAATGATTTAACTACTAAAGTCTACAAAGGTATACATACCCTACGCCCCTCTATATTTTAACCTATAACCTCCAAAAAAAAAACCCATGTTCTTAACCATTAGATCCACTCATGTTGTATACATTGTAAAAGGATATTATTTTTTGGAGCCAAATCTTGCACCATCTAAATGTTCTTCTACATATCAATAGGAACAGACCCGTTCCAGCTGTAACAGTGGGAGTTTGAAATGACCTATTGCAGCTGTAACAGTGGGAGTTTGAAATGCGTTCATTGTAGTCACAAATCCAGACGATGTACAGATTTAAGTTTATTCATTCTGCCTGCCTGCCTTCCTGAGAAGAAAAGAAACGGCACCTTCAGCTTCATTCCATTCCATGATTCTATACAGTAACAGATCCAATGCGTGCAACGTTCATTTGGATCTGAAATATCAATCCATCATGTATGTATCTCCTTATTTAACGATTTAAACACTCCCCGACTAAACTCTCAATTGGGAGGATTTAAACACTCCCCGACTAAACAAATAGAAATGAATTTGACAGAGAATAACATATGAAAACACCTGGACAAAACCTAGACGACAACTGAAGCACTCACGAATGCACCAGAATTAATAAAACTCCGAAATAAAGTAAACTATTACAGATCAAAACGCTGCACCAGCCGGGAATTGAACCCGGGTCTGTACCGTGGCAGGGTACTATTCTACCACTAGACCACTGGTGCAAAGATGAACATTTAAAGTACTTAATCTTTTACTATATCAGACGCTCTATCTTTTTTTTATATAGTATTTATTATTCGTATTTACATATATAATTATATTAAATGAAATTGTTATAATATATATTAAATACATATAGTTCAAGGAGTTAGCTCAACTTATTATTGTTATTAGGTTTTTGGCTAGTTCCATGTTATTGGGTGTTTGGTTCAGATTCCTTAGGTGAGGTGTAGTAGTCTACGCTAATAAATCGATTAGAAATGCCATTCATGAATGTGGAAAAGCATCCTTTGAATTTTATCATGAAATTTTCTTTGGAAAAAATCTATTAAGCATAAAAATTGAGATACATAGATATACCTTAACCTTAGATCTATTAAGTAATGGAATGGATTAAAAAACCCTATGAATAAACCTCTCTATTCTTAAAAGAGCCAAAGTTAAGATGAGCTATGGTAGCATAATTTTTGTAAGATAGTTTTTGGACATATGTTTTTTCTTTCATTTTAGTATATGTGATATATCTTTTCCACCTCAACCTAGAAGAATACCTTGCTTTTCTTAGTGCAATTAACAAAGACAAAAAGGAGTCCCTTAAGGTGTTAAATTGTTTTTATGTAGTTGAATGATCCCTTTCTTTTCCTTGAATGGTCTTGATTAAGATCGATACTTTGAAGACTTTTTTTTTATTAACCTTGAGAAAACATGATTCCTATGCAAATTTTCTATGATTGATTTATGCAAATCTTCTCTAAAGTGTTTCTCCTTCATTTGGGTCTATGTTATTTTCCAAAGCCTGATTTTTAAATGCAGATCTTGATCTGGATCAAACTGGAGGTAGTAGGTTGCTATTTTGTGTAGATTTTTCCTCCTTTCCTTCAAGTTTCTCCTCCAAATTCTTATAAGAGACTTACATGAAAATGAAGGATATTATTGTCCTGGGGGGTGCACTTTGCAACCCAATCTAGAGGAAATGTGTGAGGATGATGGGTAAACTTAGATATATGCCAAAGTGAAATCTACATATGTATCTTGCAAGACCTTGAATTAGTCTTTTGAACATTTCTTATCAAGACTCATAACTCTAAGTTTGATTATAAGTTCTATTTATAAAATAACTACATAGATTAATCTTAACACTAGAGATATTAAGCAACAAGAGGGATAAAAAAATCCAGTTGTAAACTATTGGAACTAATGGTTCTTGGTGTAACCTCACCATTTCAAAATGTGTGGTCAACCATGAAGAGGGAGTTGATTATTAAGGGAATCAATTGAAGAATGCACACAACCAATCATCAATTAGGAAGATGAAGTTGACTATGTCCACTTAATTATTTTAGATCCACATTTTATGGACAATTATGGGATGTGTGGTTCCATACATTGACAGCTTGGTCTCCTACCCAAACACACACACACACACACACACACACACACACACACACACACACACACACACATCATCATCATCGTCATCGTCATCATCGTCGTCATCATCATCATCATCATCATCATCATCATCATCATCTACCCATGGAGAGCTTTGTTCATTATGCTTAAGTGTCAATGGTGTCTATTGACATCACCACTACTCTTGGAATCTTTGTTTTCATTTCTACTATTTCTACCTATTCCAACATGATATCATAATTGTTTGGTTCTTGATTAGGGTTTTGTAGAATGTGAATGAGTTCCATTGCAATTGGTGGCATTAATGAGTTGAGTTTATTTATGGGTTTGAGAATATGGTGATTGTAGCTACTTTTTTATGATTTGGTGCATTCGATTGTCATGTGCCCTAGTTTGTTTGGCATGATATACTAATCCCTTGGGAATTATCTTGCAAAAATCAGCACCTTGATGGAAGTCACATGGTGTTTTTTGGTATACAATAATCAACACAATCAATTGAGTTCTGGGTAGATAAAGATTGAATCCATTCACAGAGAAATCATGTGGTTGATTCCACTAGAAGTAGAGTCCATGTTGACTAGAGACGATTTCTTGGGCCATCTTATGAAGTGATTGTGTATATGCATTGGCCACTAGTGGTCATCTCTAGCCTTACCTTTAATAAGTTCAACTAAGAACTAGAATATTGTTTTCATTGATTGGAGATCATTTGTGGAATTTTGAACTATGTGGTCAAAGGTGGATTGACTATGAATTTAAGAATAGCCTAATCACATCATATTTTGAATGACTAGTGATCGATTGAAGTTCAACTAACTGATGCATGTCTATCGTGATCTGAGACCTCATTTTGATAATGAAGTATAATCAACTTATTGGTGGACTATATAATGTTGTATGGTTACTTTGAACAATGGAATTGACTGTTCCTATAACCATGAGCATCAACAAACTTTGTTCCACCACTCTTTGATGTCAATAACATTGGCGCATAGTCTCATGTGTGTGTCTATTCTGACCAAGTGTGTCTAGTCTGACCAAGTGTTGGAATAATTGATTGAGTACAAACAAAAAAATGACTAGTCGGTCGACTAATAGTTTCTTTTTTACTAGAGCTTTGGCTAAGATCGACTTGAATAGATTAATATATATCCATTTCATGGTTTGTATGTTGTGCATTCTTTTATTGAATGCACTTATAATTATTAGCATAATGCACTTATAATTATTAGCATAATTGTATGATTTGGAGTACATAAATCAAGGCTCTACCTCTCTTGGTTGCATTATTTGGTCGCATGGGTTGGACTTGGCATTATCAACTAATGTTTAGAGACTAGGATCTAAATCCTTGGGGCATTAATCAGGTTTCTTGGTTGATGTTGTCCTAAAATTAAAGCGTGTATTTTCGACCTAGTCAAAGATCGACTAGTAGTTGAATTGTCGACTATGTACAACACAATGAATCGACTGAACATAATTAGTGGATCAATTCTCACATTCAAGCTTGGTTTGATTTTTTTTGGGACACTATTTATTGAATACCATATAACTAGGTTAGTAGAATTGTTTGGTTTGTAACCAAGGGACGAAGGTTTTTCTTTTCTAGACTATATATATATATATA
>ML784071.1:323940-393191 GCA_009831015.1 Picea engelmannii | reverse complement strand
GGGGTATTCATTACCATTTGATTCCATTTTCTATATGTCATATCACTTACCATTGATCAACATGTCTCTTCCAAACTACACCTTGTTGCACCTTGATTCCAGATATTGCTCTATTTTGGCATGATTCATAACATGAAGAAAAGGATTTCTAATGTACATTGATGGTTCATCATTTCCAATGCATGTATGCTTTCAAATCTTATGTATTTCAGCAAAAACACAAGTAATGTTGTTAACACAAGAACCAACATTTGTTATATTCATGGTTTTCACACAAGAACCAACCATAAGAAAAATGCTGCCACTCATGCATTTCAAATCATGGAATGATTTCATTAAAGAAGCCAAAAGTCCCAAAGAATAACCATGAAAGGTTGCATGAGGATATGCAACCTGATCAGTTGGGGGGGGGGGGGGGGGGGGNGGATGAATTTTCATCCTCTTTATTGTTCAAAAATATATATAATCATGCAAAGACAAAATTGAGAAGAAAAGTTTTATGCAAGGTTGCATGAGGACATGAAACAAGTTCAGTTGGGGGGTATGTTGAGTCTCAAAATTGTCGTATTTCCATCCTATTTTCCTTTCACCATTCTTCATATTTATCCATATTCTACCACTCCATAAACAATTCATTAATACCATTTTCATAATTTAATACGGGTTTAGCCTTATTATTTTCCAAATCATTTATTTTAGCATCAAAAGAGAATTTGTGATTAAATATTAGAAAATTGACATATTTTTCATATATATCTCAAAGATTTGTGTGAGCTTTGTAAAGTAGGGATATTTGAAGCTTTCAACCAAGGAGTATTCAAAAGTTTCTTGAATGTTTTCTCCATCTTTTCACAATTTGAAGGAGATAATTCAATCTCATTTCAAGGAGGAATATCATGAGAGAATTTGTGTAATTATAGTAAATTGGTTGAGAGAAAAGTGGAGAGGATTTGAAGGGATAAGTATTTTGTAATTATAGAAAATTGGTTGAGAGAAAAGTGGAATTGTAATTATGAGTTGCTTATCTTCTTTTCAAATCACTCATGTATAAATAAGAGGGCTCTCTCCTCATTTTATAGGAGGAGAGGAAGAGAGAAAGTAAAGAAGAACATAGTTAGTCTTTTCTCTTGAGATAATGAGTTAGTCATGGATTTCATCATGTTGTAATAGATTTGATGTTTTAGATTGATTTCTCCATAATAGATTTTTTATTTATGAGTTGTTAATATAGATTTTATGTGAGCTCACATATGTTTGTCATTTGTTATTTGTTATTTATGTTATAGATGATCTTTCATTTGTCTAATATCATGCTTTCTCAACCAGGTTTAATTAATACAATTTCATGCTTTCATTTATATCATGCAATTCGATTTCATGCTTTCTCAATCATGTTTAATTTATGCAATTTCATGCTTTTGTTTATGTCATGCGATTCATTTTCATGCTTCCTCAATCAGGTGTAATTTATGCAATTTCATGCTTTCGTTTATTTCCTGCAATTCAAGTTTAGTCATGTGTTTCTTTTCCAATCATTAGATTAGGTTAGCTTCCTTTTATCCTACATATATTGTGCTTTCACCTCGAATCTTACGAGCCTCGGGTTGACAGTTTTATGTCAAATTCATTAGCATAGAAATCACTTGACATTTTGGCGTCGTTGCCGGGGAGGTGCTAAAGGGATTAGAGCTTAGGTAGGTAAGTCACCTTTGATTACACAACAAGGGGGAGGAGAAACCTTAAGATGAGAGGTAAGAACCTATGCATCCATTTTAATGGGTCGCTCCAAAGCCTTGTTGTTCCCTTTCCGCAAGGGTGTTTAATTTTTCTACAAATTTTCGTACTGTTCTTAGTTTGTTTACTTTCCTGCAATTTGCTTTACCGCAAGCGTGCTTTCTTTCTTGCACAGTGTGTTTACTTTACCGCAATTTATTTTCCTGCCATTGTGCTTATTTTACTACAAGAGTGCTTTATTTTATGCAAGCTTTATTTCTTTCATTATGAATTAGTTTATGCTTTAATATGAGTTTTCTTTTCCATAATGACTAGAAGAGTAACCGACCCAAGGGGTAATAAAACTCAAAAATCAAGGTTTGGTTACCTAAGTGCATACTAAACCCAACTTGTTGAGTGGATGACTCAAAACTTGGTTCTTTTTTCAAGGGTGACATAACTCAAGACAATTGCTGACAAAAATAAAGATCTTGATTCTCTCCCCCCCCTCTCCTTTTATAATATGTTATTTTTTTGTCTTTTTCATATTATTAAAGCCTGAAAAAGAACAAAAGAATGCTATTTTATAGTGGATGAAATGGGTGTTGTGGGTTAAGTAAACTAGTTCCAAGTGCATGGAAAATACCAATGCAGAATGTAGGGAAGATGTGAAGAAGATGGAAACTATTCATGGTGTTTCCTCAAGGGATAGGGTTCCAATATGCAAAGGCAACCAATGCAAAGGACAAAAACTGGAGAGAATGCTTATACAATAAGCAACTGATGGAAAACTTAGGTTAGCATTAGGCTCAAAAGAACCTGCAACAATATGTAATGCAATGGTACAACTTGATATAAAAAATATGAGTCTCGTTGGTAATGACAAAAAAGAGGTTGACAAGAAATCATGTGGCTTCATCGCAAAGTCATGACAGGACTAAAAAAGGACTCCTAAGCCTATGAAAAACTCTAGCATGAGTGCCGAAATATCAAACAGGGCTCAAACTAGGGCACCCATGATTGATAGGCTCTACCACATCACTTACAAAACTTTTGAAATGGAGAATAAGGATACATGTAATAACTCAATGGCATTGATCCTAAGGAAAAATGAATCAAGAAATTGATAATGCACAATTAAAGGTGGGAGAACCTAACCTATATGTTATTTTTTAGATCATTATATATTAGAACTGATCAATATGGACCAATTGATGAAAAAATGCCAAAGAAAATGTCTCCAAAGTCCTATATATATGAAAAACAACACTCATCCAGAAGTTAAGAAATCCAATATATAAACCTTTGATAACAACTTGTGCTTTGGAATACAAAACTTGAAAAACAAACCCTTAAAGTCAAATATGGTACAAACCAATTCACGACCTTGTGGCTTATGGATAATACTTCTTCAGGTAGAGCCCACATCATCTTATTTCTTTCCCCCAATATGTCTCACAACGATTGATCGCTTCCCCCCAATATGACTCACAATGACAGATTGCATGTCTCTGTTGAACACACACTTATATTGAGAGGGGGAGGGGAATCAATATAAGACATTTTTTAAAAACTTTTTCAAACATTCATCAACCATAGGAAAACAATAACATATGAGATATATTAATGTCAAAACATGGAACACAATATTTACATGGAAAATCTTTTGGGAGAAAACCACAAAACTTATCTTTATAATTATATGTAGGAACCAACCTACTATTACAAATATTTGTAGGCACCAACCTACTAGAGACACCAATTCCAACTGGTATAAACCTTGGTAGGAACCAACCTACTCTTATAGATCTTTGTAGACACCAATCCCCACCACTAAGAACCAACTTAGCAAGAGACACCAATATCCACTGGTACAAACACTAGTAGGCACCGACCTATTCTTATAGATCTTCATATACCACCCGTGATTCAGATTATACTAAGAATGTAATGAGATACACAAAAAAAAATAGTAGGGAACACAAAAATGTAGTGAAACCCAACTTCTATTAATGAATAAAAATAGCATAATACTGTAGACACAAACTGGATAGAATGGTGGTAGCTTATCTCTAAAGAGAAAGCAATGTTGGTTACACTTCATTCACAACAAACTTTAAATAACACTCCATTGCATGCTCAAAGGACCTCCTTCACCTCAATTATATGAGAGAGAGAGAGAGAGAGAGAGAGAGAGAGAGAGAGAAAATATTCCCATGATGCATGTGGGATAAATTAGTCCAAGTTTTCAAAATGCCATAGGCATGTAAAACACTAAGACTTACCAGGAGGTCACCCATCCCATTACTACTCTCAACCAAGCACACTTAACTACAGAGTTTTGATGGGATCTGGTGCATTAACACTGTAGGCATGTACATAATACCAATAGGAAATGGATGTAATTAACAAATGGATATGGGATTACATTACATTCCCCATCAAAAGGGTAAATATCATGGTTTATCAAAACCAAAGTCTCAAAAACATTGATTCATTGGAAAAGGTGGATGACCACCGAGATCCACCTGGATCAACCCAAAGGGGATATTATCTTATCAAATCAACCTATGGAGGGTAGAGAAAACAAATCCATGGATATGGAATCCATGGAAAAAATGATTACAAGGTTGTCCAATGAAATAATTGTTATGAAGCGAAGTGTCGAAGAAGGGACCTCAAATCAGAAACCATATAGGCTATTTTTGAGAATACCTACTCCTCCCATATCTATTTAACTACCACCTACCAATTTGAACTTTGACTTAGGAAGAGTGGAATGGACAACTATTGTAACTTTCATCAAGATGCCCATTTTGAGAAAACTTGCCTACAATGGATAAATGAAATGAATTTGGTGATGAATAGACTTTTAGATGAGTTTGAACAAGTAGAAGGATTTGGTGAAAAATCAAGAGGAAAAATGGAAGAAACATCTTTGGAACATTTTGTTGAAACAATCATGGTTCTATTAGAGGTATTTCCTAGTATGATGTTTTTTTAAGATGATGATGTGGTGGAAGAAGGATTGGTAGTCCAAACTTGGAGTATGGGACCCAAGTTTCAACAACAACAACTAGTTATATCCCAAAATCCAAACACAAAGAATACATGGGATTTAAACCCTACTATTAAGCCTCTTCCTAGAATTTTTGACGTGTAGAAATATTCAATCAGCTTTCTTGAACCCCTGAAATACAACGTGGTTGAAGATGTGAATAAAATCAAATAAACAATTTTGTTTTTTGATGTTTGTAAGGTCCTGCAACAACATGATATTTTGTTAAAATCCATTGAATAAGAATACATATAGCCTTTAACAATTGGGAAAATATTAGACAAAAAAATAATTAAAAATGAACACAAAAAATTGATCAACACTGCTAACGAAGAAAGATCGAAGTTCACGACTCCTCCTTTCTTACTAACATTTGAGATATTCAATTGAAATGTGCATAACTATTTAGTGGACTCTATAAAGTCATCAAATGTAATGCCATACTCTATCTGCAAAAAGTTGAATGTTGTGCCAATGAGAAGTTCAACACACATCACTTACCTTGATAGTTCTGAAGTTAAAGTAATTGGTGAGTTGAAGAATATTTTAATCATAGTAGCATCTATTACTAAAGTTCACCAGGCAATATATTTTGTCGTGGAAGATATCCTTGAAGCATATGGTCTTTCACTTAGTAGGGAATGGGAACACAAATTACAAGGTTAGTTTGCATCAGATTGGTCACACCTCTAGCTACCATGGAATGTATAGTCAAATAAGATCAGAATTGATCAATATAGATATATGAAAAATACGGTAACTGATATTGAGGCCACTAATGAACCTTAATTATATGAATTTCCTATCCATGGGAATTTTTGTTTGTATTCTTATGATGGTAACTTAATTACTGAAATTTTTGATATACCTAAAATGCATTGTTCTGATTTGGTTTTTCCTAAAAATAAAATTTCAAGGTAGGAGGCAACAACATATTTATAAATTCCATAAGTTCACATTAGTATTAATTTCATAAGATAGCTGATACAATCGATGTTCTCAATATTTTTGTTGTCATAAAATAGGCTGATATGGTGAAAGTGAAAGGAATATATAAATTGCATGCAGATTTGCAAGGTGATTTGATCAATGAAGAAGAGAGGAAAAATTCCAAGAATAAGTTGCTACCTCATTACCAACAATTTGTGAAAGAGGATTTGATAAGCATACATTTGGTAGTAAGTATTTTCAAGACACTAAAAGGATAGGAGTTGGCTCATAAAGACTGCAAAGACATGACAGTGAATTTAGTTCCCTTCCTGTCAAAGGTCAATCCCTTAGGTGTTACTTCACCTAGCTATTCTCATGAGCAGTTTTGTATCATAGTTTTATTTTTTTTATTGTTTCATATGTTTCATTTTTATTTTTTTTATTTTCATAATTGACTTTCATGATTTTACTATCGTCTTTGATTTTTTCTTTGCATGGTTTGTTTGTTATTGCATGATTTGCATGTTTGATTTTTGTTTGATTTCCCTAAAAACAATTTTGCGGGATGTTGAGCTCTCAACCTTTGTTATGTGGAATAAGAAATTCTATTTCTCATATAAATGCCTCATTTGTTTTAAATATAAAAAGTAAAGTAAGTTGACAATGAGCATGAGTAGGAATCAAAAAGTACTTATAGCTTCTTTTATATGTGATTTTGAAAAAATACAATGCTTTCTAGGTGGCCGTAATGATTATTATCAAATATGAAAATATCAAAAAGTCATATACTCTAGAAATCATGATCTAAATGATGACAAATAAATTTATGAATATATTGCTTCTTTTAGAATGGATAATCTTTGAATCCTAGGGCCTGATTCATCTCATCATTAATAGGTATCACCCTTAGAAATTCAATGATTGTTCATGTGTTCCTCCTTGAATAAATTATTATTTTAGTAAAAAAATAGATAAAGAGAAAGAAATTTGTGGAACATGTTTGTTAATGATGAAATGTAGATATGTCCATCGCGGCTATGGACACTTACTTGTAGTGGAGAAAGGTCTGTGATATCAAGGTGACTTCATCGAGGCCATGGACGCTTGGTGGTAGCAGAGCGACACTAGAATGGTGATAAGGTTACATAGAGATTATACAAAATAATACCCTAATACTAGAAGTCATATCTAATTTGATTTCTTACTCAAAATGCAAGTCAATGATCAAAATGACTTATCTTTTGTATTTGGTCAAAATAAGATCCCCGTGATAAGGAAACAAATGATTTCTAGATTACAAATAGAAGGAACTATGGGTGCGTTATTTTATTTTATTTTTGTTCTAAGTTTATATTAACTTAAAATTGGTTTGTTTTGATTGGAGGTAAAGTCTAAGATGTTGATTTTGTCCAATGAATCACCATTTGTTGAGTACACAACACACCCTTAAAAAATTTCAATTTTAGGGTAGCACTTTCACTTTTTGTTGTTTTTTGTATTTCCACACAGGTCTAAGTGTCTAGACATATGGAAATCGTCCAAAGCATTCTACCTTGAGACTTTAATTTAATTAAAGGAATTATTAAAGTAAATTTATTTTATTAGTAAGTTGAGTTTTATTTAAGGAAATTATTTAATTAGCATTAGTGAATTAAATAATATCCATTGATCTCGGGTGAGGTGAGAAGTAATCTCAACCGTCAATCATTTTGGAGATTAGGGTTAGGTCATAAATCACTATTATAAAATGATGGTAAGAGTGAAGGAGAAGATACTTGATTTCGTTTACTTTGGAGAAAAGAAGACTTTTTTCTCATGTGCTTGAGTCATAAAGGATCATGACTCAAGGGGATCAATTTTGGGAGTCGAGAAGTATTTTTTCTCAAGGATTGGATCACAAAGGAATATGATTCAAAAAGATTGAATAGGTGGAGAAAGAATTCCATCTAGATATCTAGGCCAAAGGAAGAGAGAGAGATCAAGTGTGCACCAGAGGGATCATCCGTCGTAGATATTGCAGATATTCTGGTAGAGGTCACGCAGTTCGCGTGAGTTTCAACGTACAGGTAGTGTAGATAGCATGGGTATTATATTATAAGCCATGTGAAATAACATGGGTATCAATGTGAAATTCACGCTATCATTGTACAAGATTGTACAATAGTTTTGGCAGTACATCAATTAGTTAAGATTTTATGTACTTTGTCTCTTTTCTAATTGGGCCATTTTCCTAGTAACTGATCCCCTGTAAGATTTGAAGTTATTTGAATGATAAGCTTAGTTGATGAGCATGATATATATTTTTATTGTGATTATGATTTTGGTTTCCATTATTTCTTCTACTATGTTTATTTAAGTTGAATAGTCCAACAAGTTTATGTTGTTTTGTGAGCTGCTAATTTGATTTACAGTAATGAAATCATTAGATAACACGATACCTAGGTGATAGAATAGGGGATTTCAACATAGTATCAAAGCAGACACTTTGAGAGGAAGCCAAAATCAGATCCATAGAAGTTGATAGTATATCTATTAGACATGCAAGGAGATCTTAATAAATCCATAACCGACATGTAGAAATCGAAGGATGGATTTAAGGGAAACAACCGTACTGCAGTCAAATTGGGTCACTGAGGATAACATGGGTATTCTATTACAGGTCACATGGAACAATGCGAGTATCAACATATAGGTCAGTGCGAGTAGAGGTCGAATAGGTCAATACAGACGCAATTTTAGAAGCATGTTATTTCCAGAAAAATTTAGGATGACATCAACAAGTCAAAGAGTTGAAGATAGATTGGATGGAACATCCAACTTCCTGTCTTGGAAAGAAAGAGTTACTTTGGCATTGAAGGAGTATGAAATTTGGGAGTTAGTGGAAAAATTAGTTGTTCCACCAACAGATCTAGTAGCTTTAGTATCTCATGAGAAGAAGGATATCAAAGATGGGAGGGTCATCTTGGATTCGGTGAAGGATCACATATTTACTCACTTATCCAAGAAAAATATGATCACGGAGATGTTTGATGCCTTGGTAGGATTATTCCATAGAATTAAAATGAATAGGAAGATGGTCTTAAGAAATAGAATCAAATCTTTGTATATGTCTAGATGTGATAATGTTACCAAATATTTCATGCGGATCAGTCAGGTACGTGATCAACTTGCTAGAATAGCGGAGAAAATGGATGACATAGAGCTCGTGAATGTGGCATTTAATGGTCTTCCCAAGTCTCGGGAAACATTTTTCAAGGGATTTTATGTTCGGGATAAAATTTCAGATTGGGAAAGGATTTGGGATGATTGGATCCAGGAAGAGACTTAGGAGGATTCTAAAGTAGGAAAGTAGGGAGATGAAGAGGAGGAGAACCTGACCCTTGTTAGTAAGATAAGAAAGGGAAAATGAAAGGGTTCCAAGGGTAATAATGATGAGTCAATGTCACACCCAGGGAAGAGGGACTTGATTAAAATCAAGTGCTTCATGTGACACAAGTATGGGCACTATGCTTCAAAGCATCCGAACAAGAAGAAAGGGAAGAGTCAACCTTAGTAGGTAGCAATATTTGCAAAATTTCAAGTTAAGGAGTTTGTTGAGACATTCAAGAAGGAGTTCTCATTAGTCTCTCATATTTATTTTTTGCACATATTATGGTAGTGCCTAGTTCATGGATAGTGGGGCTTCTCGTCACATGATGGGAACACATGATTTTTTCACTAGTTGGTTAGAGATGGACTCATATCTACAAGTGGATCTTGGAAATCATGCCAAGTGTGGTGTAGATGGAGTTACGATAGAGAGGTTCTAGATGGAGTCAGAAATTTTTCTGAATGTGGCAGATGTGTTTTATGTTCCAGAGTTGAAGATGAATTTTATCTCAGTTTCATATTTGAAGGACAAGGGTTTTGCAGTCTTGTTCCATAATGGACAAGTAGTCATACATTTAGAGGGAGCTATCCTTGACATAATAATCAACATTGGTGTCAGAGAGGGTAGGGTATACCAGTTGCAGGGCCAAATTGTAAGAGGATCCAAGGGGATATTAGATCATGGATTGATGTTAGTGGCAAATGATGAGGAACATGAGGCTTTTAATGGTGAGAAACCGAAGGATGAGAAGAGTTTAGATACTTCTAGTGTGGGGTGTCAACCTGAAATGGGAAGAGGGAGTTATCCCCTTCTATTTATGTCAAGAGACCAAGTTTATATGAGATGACATTGATGGATTCTCAAGAGAAGGAGGATCCTAGGAGCACATTGAGGGAGAGAAGGTCTTTGATGAATTTTCCAAATTTTGTGGCATTTATATGTAGCATCATTGATTATGTGATTTCTAGTATTTAGGTAGCAACTAACTAGTAGGGTTGGAGGGATTCCAGTGTGTAGGATGATGTGTGCAACATTGTGCCAGGGTCATAGGGAGAATCATTTCTAGGTGGATATTCAAGAAATACATTCCTCACTAAGAGGGACTGTTGAAGTTTGTAGAATCAGACATGTATTTCTGCACTGGTCTAAGTGTCTAGACATGTGGAAATTGTCCAAATCCTTCTATCTGGATACTTTAATTTAATTAAATGAAATATTAAAGTAAAGTGATTTTATTTAAGGAAATTGTTTAATTAGAATTAGTGAATTAAATAATATCCATTGATATTAAGTGAGGTGAGAAGTAATCTCAACTGTCAATCACTTTGGAGGTTAGGTTTAGGTCATAACTCAATCTTATAAAATCATGGCAAGGGTGAAGGATAAGATACCATTCACTTTGGAGGAGAAGGAATTTTTCTCAAGTGCTTGAGTCATGAAGGATTTTGACTCTAGGGGATAAATCTTGGAAGAAGAGAAGGAATTTTTATGAAGGATTGGATCACAAAGGATTGTGATTCAAGGAGGTCTTGGATAGGTGGAGAAAGACTTCCATCTAGAGATCTAAGCCAAAGGAAGATAGATGGAAAGTGTGCAATAGAGGGATCGATCACCATGGACAGTGAAGGTATTAGGGTATTGGTCGCACATTCAAAATGAGTTTCACCATATAGTTCACACAAATAGAACATGTATTATGTTATAGGTTGTGCAGAATAGCACGATTATTAGTGTAAAATTAACGTTATTATTGTACATGATCGTACAATATTTTTGGAAGCAGATCAACGGGTCTTGTTTTTATGTACTTTGTCTCTTTACTAATTGGGCCATTTTACCAGTAAGGGAGTCCTTGTAAGCTTTGAAATTATTTGAATGATAATCTTAGTTGTCAGGCATAATATCTTTGTGTATTGTGATTGAGATTTTGGTTTCTAATATTGCTTCTGCTATGTTTATTTGAGTTGAATATTCCAACAAGTGTACGTTGTTTTATGAGATGCTAATTTGATTTAAAACAAGGAAATCACTAGATAAAAAGATACCTAGGTGCCATAGTAGGGGATTTCAACACCATCAATGTTGAATATTTCAATCTAGTACAAAAACGAGGAATAACAATGTTTTCCATCAATCATCGATGAAGCCATTGGACATTGAAAAATTTGTTGGAGTCTTAATAAAGAGGGTTATCATTTCCTCCAATCATCGACGGGCCATCAATGTTGACGATAGTTACACAAAGACCAGAAGAAACAATAATTTTTTTTCCCTAATCGTTGATGATCCATCAACATCGGTGGAAATCGTGTGAATAAATAACATAATAAGAAACACACTTTTGTCCATACTGATGGAATTTTTTCCCAACGAGTAAATCCTGGTCGTTTGATCACCAACAAGGATGGATCTTGACAGTTAAGACATCCAAAAGAATTTTACCTGCCTTGGTGACCATAAAGATCCACATCATCATGCAATGTCACCTTCCATGCACTACCACGTCATCATGCCACATCACCATCTGTATGTTATTTTCTCCACATCAGCATGACATGTCACTTGTCATGTCATTTTTCGTACATGTCCATGTCATTGACTAGGATTCATCTATGAAACATCAACTACCATGTCAGTCCTCCATGTCACCTACCACGCCATTATTTTGTATGGACATCTTTTAGAATTTTATAAAGAGTTTCAATAACTGCTTGATGGGTCAAGTTTCACAACTGATGTTGATCATTGGTGGTCAGGGTATTTGATTGCATGTTTGTAAGTCACAAAACATAGGGTTTCACTAATGTCTATGAATATGACTGAGCACCCTGATTGTCAAATCGATGGTCAATGATAGGGATTATATCTAAACAAATAATTTTGGAAACCCCCGATGAGAAAAACTACCCTTTCAGTATTTTCATGATAACTTTTAATTTTGAACTTCGTTTGGGGTGTGCACTTTTTGGTTCATGTTTTTAAAATAAATATACAACATGGAAAACATATTATGGTATTATTGCAACAAATTTTGATGCCTATATCTATTTTTACAATTTTGTATATCATTGGAGAGGTATCATAAATACATACAACTTTTATGTTATAACATTTCATTGATTTGACATAGTTTGTTTTAGATTTACGAAATAAAGGAAATTGGCCATAGGCAAGTGAATTGAGTATTTTGTTTTAAGATCCATGGATTGTTTTATTTGATAAATTTGTCAAGAGAATAGTTTTGTATTCCTAATATACATTTGTTGTGATCCAGGTGCAAGCAAGGGTAATCGTATAACATGGTGAGAAGGATTTCAATGTTGTATGCTGCAAATTGGTAGATTTTCGTTAGTTGAAAAACAAAATCACGAGAGCATAGTTGGAGGGATTGTTGATTGGGTGCATGACCCTTCGAATTTTAGTGGTGGCTAATTACTAAAGATTGAAGAACAACTCAGTTGAATTTCCTTTTTCCTAAAATAGAAAATCAAATTTAAACATGCATGGATGAGATTGCTAAAGAAAGAACAACATGACAAATTATTTAATGAGGGAAATATTTATGGGTTCGAGCATTTATGAATGAATTTGGAAGTTAACTTGAGATGTGGCTGATGCATGGAATTTTGCATGGCTATTTTATCAATACTTTTATTCACTAAATACGTAGATCGCATGGATTTTTACATACCCATTGTGTTTTATTCCATAATTAGATTACTTTTATTTTATAAATAAAGAGATTGACCTCTTAGAGTTAGTATTTGGTCTCTAGAGAGATTTCAAGAGGATTGTAAGTGGAGAACTATTTCAAGGATGGATTCAAGAACTCTTTCGAGTCAAGACATTTTGGTTTACTAAATTTTTGTGTGTTTATCCATCATTTTAGATCATTCTACACCTGATTAAATGTTACAAGAATCTAGTAAGAATCTCAATAATTTTAAGCTATCTTATTTGGTTGAATGAGTTGTTGGATACTTTCGATAAATTATCATTTGATTTATTACTTAATCTTCTTTTCAGTTACTTGGAAAAAGGTATAATTATTTCTTATTGTTATTCTTAATAATTTTATACTTTTTGTTGTTAATTAGTTACTATTTTCTTGAACAATATTTGATAAGTAATAAATTCTTAATAAAATTATTTCTTTGAGAATCTAGAACTTTGGATAGATTTCATTGACTGTTGTGAAAGGCTACCCTTAGCACATAATTCTTCAAACCCTTTTCCTTTATTTATTTTCTACATTAGATAGACATAAAATATAAAACAAAAAAAATAATGGAAAGAGTGAAATCAAACAAATTTTAAAGCCCATAAAGTGGTTGTTGGACCATTAACCTAGAGGATTATTCCATACCAAACATGGAGAATTCTAATTGGGATTATTCCTTGGCTTTAATACCTATTTTTGAGCATAGGGAATCTGATCCCCTCAACACATTGGAAGAGTCTAAGACTAATGGAATCATCCATCAGAGAGTTTGATGAAAAACAAAGGTGGAAATTCATCACATTATTCCTTGGATCCTATCTATCTTTCCCTTCAAATTTTGGAATATCTAAGGGAATTTTGTGGGAACCAGGGGCCATTTTAGATTGTGCAACACTTGTTCATTCGTGAGCTTCATCAAATATAGAAAAATCAACATCGGTAAGAATGGAAGCCTCATTTGTGTAACCGAGTTCTAACTTCTAGGGTTTCCCCCCATCATTTGGTTGGTACTCATGAAACAATTTCCTTGCACATACCTAGTGTCAAGTGCTAGAGGAAAATTTGATTGATGTATAGTATTTTGAGTGGAGTTAGGAGGCACTTAGAAAAAAAGAGGAAGTCCTCTGTACATCATATTTCTAAATACTTGGAAGGGATTTCTCCCTATCGACATTGTGAAAGACATGAAGGATCTGTTCATCTAATTTCCAAACCTTGGGGAGGGATTTCTCCCTATCGACATCCCTATAGATGAAAAATATATACCCACTGGGTTTCCAAAACCTTGAAAAGGATTGGTCCCTATGGGTATCCCAAAATATGGATAATATCCACTTCTGATTAAAGGAAATGACATGGGGATGTGACCCCCTCCAAATAGGAAGGCAAGGAGAGGAGTTGGCGAACTCCACACATACATGTTGGCATTAGGGAAGACCGGGGGCATGCTAGCCACAACATCTAGCATCCAAATTGATGGCATCCTGAAATAAAAGACACCCCCACCATATGATGTAGAGGGTTGGGTCCCTATACCATTGTTGGGAGGAATGATGTCTCCACTCGATACTTTCAAGATGGGTGGGATTGTGCTTGATATATGGGTAGTATATATGAGAGGAATGGATCCTCTACTAGAGATAGATAATGTCCGGGTATGAGTGACCCTATACCTGGAGGTATGTGAAACGTTTTCCATTGTGGACCACTTAAGGAAAGGATTTGAGATGTGAGTTAGATTCTCAAAATTTTAAAAATGCAAAGGAATAAGGATATAAGGCTCAATGAGGGGTGGGTGAAAGTTTGGCGGAGTTGGAATAGTAAGATCCTCAAACTTTATGGGACCAATATTTTCCTATGGAGGAGTAAATCCCCCAAGGATCGATACATAACCATCCAAATCTCTTACAAATCCCTCATCCTCAATCTCTTCATCACTAGGACCTTCCCTTGTATGATTGTTCATGTTTGTTTCATCCTATGGTATAGGATCTTGAAAAATGGTGTTTCTCAGTCTACGCCTATGAGGAGCTGGCTCCACACTTTCAAGACCTTGGGTCCTTATAGACCAACAGAGTGGTTGTTCAACCACTTTCAATAAAAAATTCAAAAGTATAAAGAAACTGGCAACCTAAGACAACTAACAAATAAATACAAAGCATAAGACTAAAAATTTCTTGAGAATGTTCAACAAATAAACTACCTTTCCAAAGCTCATCCTAGGTTTTTAAGGTCACAAGTCTAAGATAGTGAAGAAATGATCAAAAGTACCTTTTGGTAACTGATATGGGTTGATTAAGTCCTAGGATTAATTAATGAAGGAAGAGACACAATTATGGTAACCTCCCACAACAATCACCTATTATGCATCTGCCTCAGGTACCACAAAGAATTCATACTCTCATTCACTTGTGAGATGTCCTTGGAATGACCAATGGATTTACCAATTCACAATTGGAAATTGGGAGGAACAATCGCGGGTTAGGATCACATATATGGGTAGGGAAACAAAGCTTGAAGCTTCTGAGAAGTGATGTCACCTAGAGGAATTGATACTTACATAAACCCCAATACATGTAGTAATCCAATAAATACCAAAAAAAAATGAAGAGGGGATATCAACTCCACTTGCCTCCAATGTGAGCTTGACACCTGTGATAGGCGTGCTTTCCCAGTGAAAGATTCTTTCTACTACTGTATTTCCACTTGTCAATCAGTTCTAGTTTGAGTTTGCAGCCCTGGAGAGTTTACTCTCCAATCCTAATCCAAGGACATACTTTCTAGACTATTGTTGGTTTTCTATAAAGAAAAGTCTAGTTAATTTTAAATTATATATTCATTTTTAAAGGAAGTTGAATACTCGGGGATATAGTGGTGAAACTTGTGGTATTTTTTAGATTCTTGTATAAATAAACTTTTAAGAACACTGGAAAATAAAAATCTGCTCTTATCCTTCACTGTATTCAGTTTTCAATGTAAAGCATGAAAAAATATTTAAAATGAAATCAAGATGCAATATGAAAAAAAAATGAAATTTTCTTTTTGAGACTTAGACAATGAGACCCTATTCAACTAGGAAACCAAAAGGAAAATGCAACCATCAAAATATTATTCCTAAAAATGTGCAAATAACAAAGAAAGAGAAACAAAAAAAATTCTTTTGTTCTTTTTCTTTTAAGAATGAATGAAAAATGAAAGCAAACACATGTTATTTTACTGGAAACCTATTGTAAATGGGCTCTATCACCATAACAACAAAGAAACTATATTAGGACAAGGCAAAATGGGAAGAACATGGAAAATTTTGCAACTCAAGAAGGACATGCACTCTTTGAGAGAGAAACATGCATGTACATTCCCTTTGGATTAAGGATAGATGCGTGTGAATGCTTTGTTCCCAACATAAACTCATGTGTGTGCTCAATTATAGGTAAAATTCTTCAGAAAAACCCCCAATCGACCCTTGCAAATTGTTCTACTAGAATAAAAACATGATAAATAGATTGAAAACCAACAAAGAAACTTAAACCAAGACTAAAAGAAACCAATAAAACCATATCAATAATACCTCAAGGAGATATCCCCAGTGGAGTCACAAATTCTATTGTGGACTAAATTATTGTATGGCTAGGGAAAACTATAACAAAGTGAAATTCAAAGAACAATGAAAATCTTTCCCTAAGGTATCCTATGATGAACTTTCAATTAATACTAGTTAGTTATAAGGAGCCTTACCTAGTTCAAATGACCAATTCGAGATGATCATTACTAATTGTCCTTGCTCCAATTGGCCTCATTCCTATCCAATATTGCAAGCCTCATTCCTATCCAATATTGCATACCTCACACACAAAAACAAAAAACCTCCCTCAAATTGTTGGCAGAAATAGAAATGAACATAAAATAAATACCCTAACTAACTTTATCATGTAAGTCAATTCATCTACAAATTATAAAAGGAGATCTAATTACTAAAAAAGACACAACATTTAGGGGAGGAAAAGAAGAGAGGTCTTCATTTTATTATAAATAACAACAATACAAAGAAATGCACCTGATCTTTCTATTGACACTATCCATCACCTTTGTATATATTCCTCCATCCCCGGGGCCACTTAAGATTGCTTTGAACTCCAACAATATTCTTCGCAAGAGTGTGAGGTAAACCATAGGGTTTCATCCCTCAAAACAACAATGGAATATGATACTCAGGAAACTAGGGATTCCTGAGAGAAGGAAGTCATAAAAGCCTCATGGGAATGACAAACTTTGATTGATCAGGATGAGACAATATCTTTGTTACCAATTAGTTCTTCCTTCTCTATAGCCAAATCCTTCAATTAGGTCTCTTTTCATACCATTTAAAGATGGTTGAGACCATTTTCCACAAGTTTTAGGATGTTACAGAAGTAGTTTTCCCATAAACCTCACTCAAGAGTGCAAAATTTTCACATTTTTATATTTTTTATCCATTTTTGAAGGCACACACTCCTTTGATGAGCATAAAGTTCATGTGGAACATAAATGAGGTTTTTTAGGTATATTTTAGGGGGTGCCCAAGCTGTAAGGGATCAACATTAAGGGGATAAAAGCCAAAATAGAGGCATCTAATACATAAGGGTGGAAAATTATTTTGTAACACAAGGTGTAACATCCCGCTCTCGCACACTGAGCGAACTTATTCTTTGAGGACACTTGCTCGCAAGTGATCTGGATTATTATGCTATTAAAACTTTTGATTTTGATTATGAGGCATTATGGGTTGATGACATGTTGTTTTACTGCATTGACATAGACAGGTGCTATTGACTCAGTTTACGGAGTGTGCAGGATTTTGGACCTCGAGGATGAAAAGGCATCGGTGGAACCCTTGGACTCCGGATCGAGTCAGGGAGTGTACCATTGGGGTTTGATTGTTTTTACTGTGATATTAGTGCATCTGATTAGATGGTATGATATGGATATGTTCTGACATGATTTGTTATGATGCAGGCTGACGATAGATTGCCGACCAAACTCACATATGGAGTAAAGGGGTCACACACGACTACCAAATATGTTAAGGGAGAGATGTGGACAACAACCCTGCCACAACCTACTAGCACTCTCGCCATGGCTCAAACTGTAGTTTAACGATTACCTAGTTTGAGAGGACCCGCGATGCTATGAGGACAGACTGCGACAGTCGCTCACGATGATTCTAAGGGGCCTGCAATAAGGCGAGGTCCTTATTCCTTAGAATCCCTTAGTCTCCCACAAGTTCACCTGGTGGAGTGTTGACTCCAGGGGTTATTGATGTCTACCAAGTCAGTCAAGAGACGAGTGGCACCCTTGGAGCATGTGGTGCGTCCTGAAGGGCATGTCGCGCAAGAAAAATAGAGAATGGTGAGTGGCACCCCTGGAGCATGTAGTGCATCCTGAAGGGCACATCGTGCAAAGGAACATATGAGGTGAGTGGCACCCTTGGAGCACCTAGTGCGTCCTGAAGGGCACGTCGCGTTGTTGAATATAGAGGAATGAACCTAGATGGCCTTAGGACGATTAACGTGTTAAGTATTTTTAAAACAATTTCCCTAGTTGGATGTCGCCCAGTACGAGATCTAAGGTCTGAGTCTAAATTACGCAAGTAGTAAAATTTTATCTTCTATAAAAAAAAATATAATAATAATAAAAATAAAAAAAACTTGAATATTAATTGTGAACTTCGTTAAATCTTCTAACTTGAGGGGAGTAAGAAATTTAATTTATTCATAAAAAATAAAATCTGTGGTTATAAAATGTAACAAGGGAATTAATTGTTTTAATCTATTTGATAATTTAAAATATACTAATTTAATGATAAAAGGGACTAGGGGTTAATTTTCACACCTGCCTTTTTGAGTTCTAAGTAAAAAGGGGAAAGAGGGAAAATAAAAAAAATAGGAAACTAGGGAAAAGAGGTAACATAAAAAGGGGAACTTAAGGGAAAAAAGCGGAAAGTCAACTTAGTAAAGAATCTACCATTTTAGAACTTTCTAATTTTAAACTGAATTAGCAACTTCATAATAGGGAAAGCCTTTAAAACCTGTAAGGGAATTTGGGGACACCTAGGAGTGATTCTAAGAGTAACTCTAGGTGGGTGAGAGAAATAAGATAATTAATAATTTAAAGAAATTAAATAATAGAGGAATGAAGGGGATGGGTGACACTTGTACGGAGAAGAAATTTTAGGAATTTATTTTAAAAACTTTAATTAAATGAGATTTTAGGAAAGAGAGGAAGTGGGAAATTCTATATAATGAAGGAAGGAGAAGGAGAAAGGATCATCTTCTGTTTGCGTAATGTTACGCTGCATAAATATCTACTTGACTGATTTACTTGTGGGAGTTGGGATACCCAACTCGGAGAGGAGTGGTAGATCGGCCTTGCGAGGCGAGCTAGGAGCTAGACGAAATATTTGGATAGTGTGTGTGGCCCCTTTGCGGCTTGGGGGGCTAAGGGGGAAGAAGAGTACCCCTAGCATTGGCTGGGAGGTACCGGTCAAGTCTCGACAGTCGGTGAGCAAGAGTTGCACGGAGCGCGCGGACGTCACTCGGAGCGGGCGAACAAGCAACGATACACTTTCTTCTTTTGAATGGTAGATTGTTGTAGGTTTTATGATTGGATCTGCATGTTGATTATGTAAGTAGATTGGATGTTTAGATTGATAGGTAAAATTTTTCTTAGCCTAGCTCATTGATTGTCGTCTCCTATGGCCTTGTTTTCCCGCATGTCTTGACCACCTTACTGAGTTTGATTGCGATCTTCATGGCTGTTAGCATTTTTCCCTAGCTCACCAGTCCATGCCTGAGCAGTCGTCCAGGAGCCTGATCTACAGTCATCGCCTTAGCATTAAAAGACCTATGGATCTCAACGCCCTGCTTTTCTGTGCGAGGATGATGAGCAAAGGACACACCTATAGCCGTCTACCTCTGTCATAGTCCTTGACTGATTGTTTGTTATTGCACCTTCTGGTGTTGAGTGATTATGTGGATTTTTTTATCTCTGCGTCTTCTAAATTTCTACCTCTGCAATATTTAATACCTTGACAACAATTTACCCTTGTGAATTTGGTGATTATTTTTGTCTACTTCTTGGACAGATTTAAGGTCGACAGTTATCAAATGGTTGATTCATTCTTTTACTCCTACATTACCAACGATCGCAGTTATGCTATTTGTTGGCCATTGATTTTTATTTTATTTTATTTTAAAGACAACAATTACTGTAGAGAACAACGAGATTATCTTTTATTGATAAGGCTAGGTTGTGCCGGTGATCCTTAAGTTTCCACATCCCTGCCAATTGGAAAAGCGTTCTAATTATCCTTGTCTGTGTTTGCTTGGTATCCCGACAGAATGGGAAAAGATAGATATAGTTGGTCTGCATTTTTTTTTGTATACTCCTGCTTGCGTTCCTTTCCCTCTACATTTCGGTGTATTTGTAGGCAAATTGCTCTGCGATGTTCATGCGTCTGACCTACAATCTTTCTTTGCCTCGTATGTTTCCTTGACGGTGAATTAACTTAGTGCCATTATTATGGTTATAACTCAGCATTCTTTGAGACCTTGGAAGCGTTTGCTACTTTACTTGATGCTTCTATTTCCTTAAATTAGTGTTACGATTATCTCTGGTTAAGGGATAGTCATAACGATGGATAGGCATATTTTATGCCCAATGGAATAGTTATGGTTACTTCTTTAATTTATGGATTAGAACTCGACATTGAATGGGACAACGTGATGATAATAAGTCTTGCATATGTTTCATGTATACGATGGCGGATGTGTTGAACAACATGTATATATCACTAACTGCACCTTCATAATTTTTTTTAGATGATTGTGATTTGACTTATACCTCTTTACCTTTTTACTTTTACATTTTTCAATTTTTAAATCCTTCACATCGTTTTGATGTTAAAGATTTCGATTGTCTTTAAAGGATGACTGCGAGTTGCCTTTCTAGAATATATTCACTAGGAGGTTGGCGAATCCACTGGGCCAAGGTTGATAGCACTGGCAACAACTCAATCTTTACCCATAACTTTAGTAAAACCTCATGTTATTAAAACAATAAATGATGCAAAGTTGTTACCAGATTTAGGAAACAAGTATTTCAGATTGAGTCCAGTCAATGGCATTAAACCCTTTTTTTTAATTGACAGAAATTGATTAAATGACAGATTGAATGGCAACACTTTATATATAAAAAAAAATTGTTATTGAACTGACAGTAAATTATTCAGAACCTTAACCATTTAGACAGTTGTACCCACCTATGTGCCTTGCTATTTGGACAGAATCTACACCTGTGCATCTTGTATTTTTAATGGAAATCCTTTTATTAGATTCTTTTATTGTAGTGGTCTTTTAGGGTGTAAATGTATATAATTTATCGTTGTATTAAGTAATATAGATTTCTATGTGGGCCGTAAACAAAGAATTCAAGGTCCATATTAAGTAAAACGTTTTTAAAAGTATCTTTAAAATATTCTTCATGGATTTATAAGATTTGGATTTTCTTTTGGAGGCAAGATTTCAAAGTTATACTTATTATTAGATTTTATTATTATTATTGGATCACTTAATGTAACTATGTATGAGTTGTGGCTTTATATGGATTAACATAGTTTGAATATGGACAAGAATTTGATATTTCAATGTTCGTCAAAGTAGAATACTTAAGTGGTCTTAAATTTTATTGAAAGTATATAAGATTTCATTGGAAGCCGATGGTCAAGATGTATTTTTATCTTTATATTCTACTATAAGATATGTAAATTTTTAGGTTCAATAAAATACTTTTTGAATAATTGAAAACTGATAAGATTTGGATTTTATTGGAAGTAAGTAGTCATAGTCATACATTCATTAGAAGATTCCTTCATTAGATTCCATTATTGTAACAATTCAGAGTGTAAGTGTGTTTAACAGGCGACCTCGTATAAAATAACATAGTTTTCATTATGAGCATAAATAAAGTGTTTCAATGTCTACCTTATGCAAGTTACTTTAAAGGGATGACTTTAATATTCTTGAAGGATTTATAGAATTGATTATTGTGGAGTGAAGTGTCCTGGATGATCTTAATGTTGTCTTTTAGCTTGTCGGCTTGGACTTGCTTGTTTGGGGTGGGATGTAGACACCTCCTTGTTCCTTAGAACAATCGCCAGCCTTGAGACCTTAAATGGTCAAAATCGATGGGAACCTGGGCTTGAGCATTGCTTATGTGTCCTGGAGATCCTAACCATTGCAAGGTAGGACGGGCGGGTAGTCATTCTTATTCTTGTTAGGTTGTCATGTTGTTATTGCGTGAGTTGCTTGCGTGGTGTTCGTCGTCATGTTGCATTGTTGAGTAATGTCATGTTTACCTTCCTACACACACACAAAAAAAAAAAAAGTGCACTTGTTATGTGAGGCTTGATGTCGTAACTAAACGGGAGGGTTGTTACACAAGGTTCCATATTTTGGAGGTCATGTAGGTGGATAATCACGTGGATAGCATGCTAACCATCACCTTCACCTCTTCATCATATTCCACTCTTCTTCTCATACTCACAACCTTGTATTTTTTGTTATCTCCTTCTTTTTTTGTTTTGGGTATGAAACCATTGACACCTTCAAATATTCAAAACTCATTTATGGTTTCTCAATGTCCCCAATGTCCTATAACAACACTCTTTATCGGTTTATGGTGTTTTCATTCATGAAAAATTCATGTACTTTTAGGCCCATCAAATCCATTCACTCATATCCTTTGAATGAAAGCAATGCATTCGGTCAAACCATTTGTGTTTCTTTCAGATCCCTTTTGGAACAAGGTCACTACAAATCAAGGTACAAAAACAATTATGGATATAGGGTAAGCCTCAACCAAGGATAAAAATTCATGTATATATATTATGTGAGATGCATGGTATTGGTTTATAGTGAAACTAGGTTATTTTTCTCATACTCACAACCTTGTATTTTTTGTTATCTTCTTCTTTTTTGTTTTGGGTATGAAACCATTGACACCTTCAAATCTTCAAAACTCATTTATGGTTTCTCAATGTCCCCAATTTCCTATAACAACACTCTTTATCGGTTTATGGTGTTTTCATTCATGAAAAATTCATGTACTTTTAGGCCCATCAAATCCATTCACTCATATCCTTTGAATGAAAGCAATGCATTCGGTCAAACCCTTTGTTTTGGGTTGTAGTGGGTCAATGTGTTTAAGTTTTGGGTGTCTTGTTTTGCTTCATTTACCCTCTATAAATGATAATAAAACCAAATCAATTCCATTTCAATACTATTGGTAGCACATTGGATTTGAAATATGCCATGGGTGTGAACTCTTGGTGAATACGTTTGTAAGTTTTTCCCATACAACTAGCAGTAGCTTGTTTTTTTCGATATTCACAAGTGTTTATTGCTTTATTTGAAACCATAATAACACATTTTATAGTAGAGGTTGGTAGGTTATGATGGGATATTGAGATGCAATAATAAAATTATGTTTTCAATATATCCTAATAATTGGCCAGTTCAACCTCTTTTCTAATCTATACCTATGCATTTATTTGATTGGGAAATATGTGGTTGGTCTATTTGAATATATGTGCTTTTGTTTCCTTTGAATGGCCAAAGGAATTATAGGTAGAGATGTGAAATTTAATAATTTGGACACAAATTTATATGGTTATATTTGGTGCCCAATAGTAGTCAAGATATTGTTCCTTTGTTTTTGCTTACACACAACCACAAATATTTATGAGTTTATGTACATGTTTGGAATGTCTTGACATGATTTCATACATATATTTCATGTCATTTCCATATGCACATTCATGGGAATTTTTTTTATGGCAATTGCGTCAACTTTAAATCCATTATTCATTTCTTAAACCTCTTCTCTTAACCACTTGAATTTTTATTGTTTTACCACTATTGTTAACTGACCACCAAGACCATCAGTCCACCAGACCACTAGGACAATGGGGTGCAATTAATGCACATTTTAGAAGTTTATTCCGATTCATTTTAATCGGCCATCGAACACTGATAATACTCCTCCATACATAGTATGTAATTGTGAGTCTAGTTCGGTTTAACTGGCCATCGGGCCATCGAGAATACTCATCCAACCATCCCACGTAATTGTGAGTGCGGTCCAATTTAACCAACCACTGGTCCACCAAGAATAATCTTTAATCACATTCACTCACACTTAGCTTCTAGTTTGGTTGATCTCGTTTGTGCTACGCCCACCCAGATGCCAACTTCTTCAATCACTTTTCAAAATTCATAGGATTTTCACCTCATCTTCACTCGATCTCGTTACCTAGACTAATATCGACTTACTATAATTACTTGGAAAAGAAAAATTAGATTTCTAATATCCCTTCTAAGCCTCGAAATCTGCTAAAGGTAGATTTTCTTACATTACATGACACATGGAATTTATTCCAACCAAAATCATCTTATATAAATCATTCTAGAACCTATTTACAGACTTAGGAAAACACAATAATTTCATTAAGGGAACCCGCTCCCTTTGTTAAATTTCAAGACCCCCTAAGGCCTGCTTAGAAAGGTTGATTTTGAGAGAATATGCTCCTGCATCAGACTCCTATGGTACAAAAAGTTCATGGACTCATGTTCATGAGTATTCTATTTGTTCAATTCCATCTGGATCCAAAACCTTGTGCTATTGTTGTCCACTTGCTTGAATAGATTGTTTCTTTGTTGTTGTCCTTGGTCTTCCAAGATCCTAATTTTTTCTTTCTTGTTGTTCATCTACCTTGTTTTTATTAGTATTCTTAGCAAACTGTACTTGGTTTTCTATGTTCTTCTTCATCCATTGGTATTTCCACTTGGAAATCTGCATCAATTGATTCCAAAACTCTTCCATCTCAATATCTAACTTTACCTTTTGTTGTTGCCTACTATTTCTACAAATTGGCTGCTTCAAATTTTCACATAAATTTTGTATGTATTCTACCATACTTGCTTTATACTTTTTCCTGTCTTCAATCAAAATATATTTCTACCCATATACTTTGATATTCCACTTAATTATCATCATCTCAATAAGTTTTTGTTGTATAAGACCTATGTTCCATTCTGTTTTGAATACTTCTCCGTAAATATTTAAGACACTTAGTTTCCTTTTCCATGGATTCTCTTTAAAACATTGAGTTTCATCAACATCTTCACATAAAATAAATATATTATAGAAAATACTTTGTTCTTGAAGTCCATTTTCATTCATATGAATGAATACTAACACTATCTATTTATCTTATTTACTGTTGACTACAAATTTGTAATATGTTGCTCCCTTGTGTATCTCATGTGCATTAATTCTTCCTTGAACTTCTAGTTCATTTTCCATAGCTTCCTGGTTACGATTTACACTTTCAATCTCGTTATTGTCTTTTAATACAACTTCTTTCACTGCACTCTCTTTCTTTACATGTAGTAGAATTTCATCTTCATGAAACAATTTTGCCTCCTTATTTAATACAACATTTTTTTCATCTTCTTATGTACTTGAAAATACATGCTTAAATAAATAATTAGTTTGAAAATATAAAGGCTCTTCTGCTTCTCTTTATGCTTTAGGTATCTCTTCCCTACTATGCATTCTTGAATATTGCTCAGGACTTATTTTTTCTGCAGTCTCTGTGCATTCTTTCTCAACCTTTGGATTGAATATCCATTCTTCCAAAAATTCCAATTCTCCATCCATATCTATTAGTACTACACCATAATGTTGTTCTTCAATTTATTTTTCCTCCTCGTGGTTGTCTTCATAAGCCAATATTGTCTTGTTCATTTTTACAACAACTTCCTGCACTTGTCCCTCAACATTTGCATTCTTTGGTTGTGTATAGTTCCTCATTTGACTTCTTTTATGAAATAATGTTGTCTCTTCCTCTCTTATGACATATTTCTTAGTTTTTCTATCTTCTACGCCCTTGTGAGGAAATCCTTTATCTTCCTCTTTCTTAATGACAATTGTTAGTGGTTGCTTATCTTCATCACTTTCATAACATACAATCACACATAAACAATTAGTTTCAAATCCATGAGATCTTTGGGTCTCACTTGTTGCTTCTGGCATTATCTCCTTATGCTAATCTAAAATTCCCAAATATTTCATGAGACTCTCAACAAGTCTCTCATCAACATCCTTATCCTTTTCTAGGATTTGTTAGAAAAGAAGGACCGTGGAGCAATAAAACAAATGCGGAAACAAAACAAAGAAGATACACAATACAATAGAGACACAGATTTACGTGGTTTGCCCAGTGTGGGCTACGTCCACCAGAGAAATTTCCAGGTCCTTCCTTTATTATTATCCAACATATGAAGGGATACAACCTACAACAAACTCTTTGTAACTTCCTCTTCTTTCTCTCACAGTCTCCTATCTCAGAATACAATATTCAAAATCAACCATAGCTGCAATAAATTTCCCTCATAAAAGAGGGTTGCCTTCTAGGGCAAAGAACCCTAACATAATCTCTACCGTTAGATCTGCGACCTTATAATGAACGGTCCATATTTTCAATGAAATTACAATACACATTTACAAGGCAATTTTTCCTTCGGGGGATTTTCCCTCGAACCCCTGCTGGGGGCCCACTTGCCCCCAAACCCCCCAGCCAGGGGGATAGCCCCCCCAGACCCCGCAGCGGGGGTACCCTCCCTCTGCGCTCCTCCGCGTGGAAGAGTGTACATACTTCTGGGGTGTAAATACTTCATGGGGTATAAACACAACTGAAAGCAAGGACCTCTGAATCAGGAAGATAATCAGGCTCCACAACCAACAGGATTGATCCTTTCTTTGGTTAAAAAATGTGAACTTCTTGTTCATCTTCCAAAGACCTTTGTCAATAATCAACTTCACTGAATATTCCCTCTGTCTTCAACCAGACTTCCAACCTGTGTCTCTTCTTCCTTGTAATAAATTGTTTGACATGCCACTTGAATTTATGCTTCAAAATCCATCCACTTCTATGGTCTTCTTCAACTCTCTCTTGTAGTAGTTTCATCATAACATTGAGTTGTTTCTTCATCTCAACTATATCTCTGTCAAATTTCTCATCACTCATATTTCTATGGATTATTTCCTATGAATCCTTCATCTGTCTATCTATATTCATCTCCATCTCTCTAAGCTTCACATTGCTCAAGAGTGAGCCACAAATAGATTATGCAGTGACAAGTCCTTAGAACCCTACTATAAAATACCTCACCAAGTTTCTCTCATGAACCTGGCCTTTTGGTATCTCTTGGTTCTGTCCACTATAACCCTACAAGCTTCCTATGCTCCTCAAATACTATAGCTTTAGGATTCTACACTTCACTTACATTCTCCTAATATCTTCACCTACTCTTCTCCAACTCTACTAGATGTATGGGTTTCTACCACCAATCTCTTCTCTACTGCTACCTACACAAATACATATTTTTGCTAGAGTTTAACTGTAAAAAAAAAAAAAAACACACACACACACACACAATTACATACTAGATCTCATCCAGATCTACACCACCAGGAAATTCCTTGTTCTCTGCTATCACCTTCACTTATACACACATGGATTGCTTTCTCTGATACCAAAAATAATGGAAACTGGGTTAGCTTTAAAATCCTTATTACTTTCTTAAACCTATTCTCTTAACTATTGAATTCTTGTCATTTTACCACTACTGTTAATTGACTACTCAGACCACCAGGACATCGGACCACCAGACCATCGAGACACTAGGGTACAAATAATGCATCTTTATACGTTTACTCCAGTTTGGTTTAACCAGCCACTAGGCACCGATAATACTCCTCCATCCATCCTCCATAATTATGAGTCTGATCCAGTTTAACTGGCCACCGTGAATACTCATCCAACTGCCCCATGTAATCGTGAGTCTAGTCTGGTTTAAGCGGTCGTCGAGCCACCGAGAATAATCTTGAATCACATTCCTTACACTTATCTTCCAATCGGTTTGATCATGTTTGTGATGCATCCACCTAGATGCCAACTTTTTCAATCACTTTACAGAATTTATAGGATTTTCACCTCATCTTCACTTGATCTCGTTACCCAGACTGAGAGCGAATTACTATAATTCCTTGACTTATAGTCGTCAGATCTTCCATATTTCTGATCGACATCAAAACCCCATGAAGTTCATAGGAACTTTTCCTCGATATCATTCTCATCCAGTCGATATCCACTCATCTGACCCTCTTACACAGACTCATTCTTTACCATAACCACACACACAATTTAGATCTAACTAAGACTTGATTGTCCCACACACTTACCTCATCCTCATGCTTGATTTCATTCACATATTATTAGAACACTCATCCATGGAGCATAAATGCATTAACAGAGAATGACATACACACAAGGATAGAAGCATAACACTATAATCATTAAACCAAATATGTACATAAATTATGTGACTTGAAATTTCCTCATACCCCTATACTGGCCTAATTACAAAGTCTTGGGAATTCATTTTCTATGGCCACCTCTCTCTCTTATGCCCAAAGTTTTACAAGATATATACAAGGAAAATAAATTCTCGATCACTTTAGATCCTAAATATCCTATACTTATTACTTGGAAAAGAAAATAAAGATTTCTAATATCCCTTCTAGGCCTCAAAATATGCTAAAGACATATTTTCTTACATTACATGACACATGGCATTTCTTCCAACCAAACTCATCTTATCTAAAACCTTCTAGAACCTATTTACAGACTTAGGAAAATACAATAATTTCATTAAGGGAATCCACTCCCTTTGGTAAATTTCAAGAGCCCTTAAGGCATGCTCAACAAGGTTGATTTTGAGAGAAGATGCTCTTGCATCATATTTCAACATTGTTTAGTGAATATTGAATGCAATTTGAAAATAATTGCATGCAAAAAAATTGTTTGACTTCCATGAGAGAAAGCCACACTTGCATATTGAGATTGTGAGCACATTTCAAGATTTGGTTATGTAGTTTGGATTTGATAGTAGAGTTGGAAAAGGATTGAATAATAAGAATCTTGTTGTTTGGTTGATAAGAAAATCATATTCCAAATCCAATATTGTGCATGTTGGTGCATATGGTTGGACAATTTTCTGTTGTGAATCATTGGTTTCACGTTCTAGTTATTTCTCATTGGAAGGTGGAATGTATACATATATTCTATCTTATTAGTTTATAAATGTTTGTATGCTTGGAGCTTGTTGGAAGTGCCCAACACTTAGTAGGTGAGGCAAATGAATTCTTGCATGCATATTTTTTTATCCATGGATTATTCAAATGATTACACTTACCATATATGTGATTACATGCCATTGGTTGTCCAAAATGGTTTAAAAGGAACTAATGCATGCATACATATTGTGTGTGTGTGTGTGCGCACGAGGGGTGAAGGCATAACCTACATATTGTTGGGTGTGGTTACTCATTGTTTGAGCTCTTATAGACCTACCTACCTCATTTAATAGGTTGCCCCAAATTAAAAGAGTTGTATATTAACAACATTAAAAGTTAAATATGACATTATACATCTTTTGATTATTGGGAAAGGGTTTACATGATGTTTTTTGAATAAGAAACATAGTATGAGTCCATTTATTTGCACATAATGGATAAATCATTGAGGGTATGAAAAGGAAAAAGTGATGTGTGTGTAGATTTCTTATCAATAGCTTAAGATGAAGTCATCCATTGATTTGTTTTGGAACAACATGTTGATTTTGATTTTCTCATTATACTAGGTTGATTCCTGCTAACAATATTGTTTTTCCCTCCACACAATTACTCGTTTACACATACTTTGCCAATCCTAACTACACAAACCATACCTATAGCTTCCAGGATGCTTGTATATGAAATTTTAAAGTGAATTCCACATTAGATGTCTAAGAATTAACATGATTTTAAATTGATCAATAAGTAGAAATGTAGGTCATCTCAGCATTTCCAACCATTAAATCAAAGGCAACCATCAAGCCTTTGAATGAGATTCAAGAATGTATTAAGACTCCAACTTCAAATAGAGATGAACTTTATGTTAACAAGGCTTATGCAAATGTACACCACAAAAACCCTCCCAATTCTTCTACTCGATAATTAGCATGATAGTCAGTGTTGATGATTGATATACTAGATCAACTATAGTTTCATATTTTGAACCATGGAAACCTTTTTTACAAGTATTGAGATTTTGTATAGCTTATTAAGGACATTATATATATGTATGTATGTATGCATGCATGCATGCATATGCTATAATGGTAGACAAAGAGTCATAACTAACCCCTAAGTTTTCTCCAAAAATCAATTTATGAGTAATTTAAATGAGGTTTTTTTGGATGAATTGAATCTAGAAGGTCATTTCAGTCAAATGGGTCAAGAAGCCTAGGTATTATGGATCCAACACTCTACTAATGCTCACAATTAATTAAATAACACATTGTTGAATAAAATTTTCCATCATACAAATTCTCCAAGCATATTTAAGATATAAAAGAAAGATATCACTGAGTTTTAATCAACAATGTGCTATTTCACTAGTTGTGCACACTAGTAGAGTGTTATATCCATAGTACTTAGGCTCCTTGATTCATTTGACTAAAATGAACTTCTAGATTCAAGCCATAAAAAAAACTAATTTAAATTACTCATAAATTATTTTTTTGAGAAAACTTAGGGGTTAGTTATGCCTCTCAAATCTTCCATCCTAGCCTTTACAAAAGGAGGAGAAAGAGACTTGATAAAGGGAGGATAAAGAGAGGAAGTATGCTTGATTTCTGTAACTACATATTAAATTCCATGTTGTTTTAATCCATCAAGTAGCCTCAAAGGTCCTTGTGATGGTAGGAAGGATTACTATAGAAGGTTAAGCATTAGGGTGAAATAAGGTTTTCTTTATTTTGAAGGTAAATTTGTTTCATTTGTGTTCATGGTTGCATGTTCTTACAGACTTTTGTAGAAATTAATACCGCCATGTGCATAGGAATCCTTTTAGACAATTTGGGTGTTGAGTTCATATGATTTTTCACCATTTGAGGCTTCACCTCTCTTAGTTTTCTATCTATTAGTAGTGGTATATGGTTTCAGAAACATCCCACTATTTAGGAGTTGAAACAATTATAATCTTGTTTTGGTTATTTGGTTGTACAAATAAAAATTTGATCAACAAAATTATACTTTTGGGGCGTATCTTCAATATGTTATCATATTTTTAGTTTTCTTTCTTTTCTTTAAAGCGTGCTACGTTTTCCTTTGTTTTATTTTATCTCTTTAAATTGTTGTATATAGATGCCTTAGATGGTATTGTTTGATTTAAAACAATTGTTTCTAAAATTTTTTTGCCGGTTTTAGCTTACTTATTCTTTTCATTTCAACATATTCTCTCAATCTCACAAGTGTAGTATTTATTTTTGACCTAGGATAACAATCTGCATTTTCATTTAAGGTAGAACTTTGACATTAAGGCTAAAATAATCATTGACTTAGGGTTCATTGTAGGATAAAATCACTCACATCTAAGGATACCTAGTAGTCTTAAGTTGTAAATACTCCACTGAATTATCTAGCAATCAAACTCACTATGAAGTAGTTAATTTTAGGGCTTAAAACAATAACCCATGTTACCATCCCTAATTTTTCCTATTAACTAGCCCTATAGGAGTGTTTTGCATGTTCTTTCTTGGATTACAAATTTAGGCATCAACATTGATCAAACACTTACCAATGAAGCTATGGTAATGGAGGTTGGAAAATTCCATAGAAATCTATAGGGAGCAACATATAATTATCTCCTCCGAATCCATCTTCTAGCTAAGATTTTATATAGTTTTTAGGAGGATATTTTGTTCTTTGGAATCTAATGTATCTCAATAGTTGTATGTTATTTTGTTGTTTACTAGCTTAAAATTTAAATGATTCAGGTTTTGAGATGTTGTAGACTTAGTTTTAGACTCAATGTCTATAGTTTTTTTTTTGTGTCTGAATTTATGTCTTAAGAATCCTTTTAGGATTTGATGTTGGATAATTGTACTCCATTTATTTCAATACTAACGACATTTCATCTTTGAATGTGTGTGTGTGTGTGTGTGTGTGTGTGTGTGTGTGTGTGTGTGTGTGTAGTGATATTGCATATTCTCCATGTGTGCACATGTGTGGTTGCGCATGTGTTGCACATGCATGTGTGTAACAATATTTCATCTTCTAAAAGTAAGTGTGTGTGTGCGTGTGAGTGAGTGATAAAAATTTATAAACGTTAATCAATTGTGTGATTTGTCTTAATTAGGTATGCAATATATATAGTTATGATATTTGCAATGTATAAGCAACAAAGATTAATTAATGCATTACATTTTTCTTTTAATATATGCAACATTTCTACTAAGTAAACCATTGATTATTTTTTATATAAATGGAGTGTTTATACACACAAATCACATAAATGCATTGAAGACAAGTCACTAGAAAGATGTATATACATTGAATGTCATACAATTGCTTATGACCTAGTACTAAGGACATTCTTAAAAATTGTTTGAAGGTATTCAATGTTGGGTTAGGAACATCATGTACATATAACAACATAGATGATTTTTTAAGACTTTTGCTTGAGCAAAGGATTCACAAGAAAACAATTTCAAAACAACTATATACATAAAAAGGATGTTGTTGGACTAGAAATCTATATGCTTATCTCAAACCCTTTAAGTATTGAGAAAATTTAAAAATATTTATGATTATAGAAATACATTACTCGTTGATAAATCTAAGGAAAATAATATTTTTAATGATGAAATGAAGTATTATTATAAATAATTATAATTATGAAAATGAAAATGGGAAGTTGTTATATCGGGAGTATGAGCAAAATTGACCTTAGAGGGGTATAAGTTATATATGAATTAATTCATGATTAAACATGAATAGTTATGGGGAAAAGGTAAGTTGTGAAGATGGCCGAGAGGAAGGCCTGAGGGACTTTTTAGCAGTGAAGGGGATGCCTGAGCCTGGAAGGGTGAGTGAAAAAAGGAAGAGGTTACTTGAATGAATTTGTGTGAGAGATTCATGCTGTGTGTTAGCTGGGATCAAGAAGGCATTACATATTTTTGGTATGTCAGAGAAGACAATGAGTTTAATCTTACCCGCGGCAGCCTTGTGGAGCATAGATATCTATTCATTGAGATAAGTGTATGGTTAGTTTGCATACCTTATCTTGTGTTATGAATGTATATGCTTTAGTTATGAGTTTCATATTCCTATGGATGAGATAATTGTTGCCTAGAAATGGCTATGACATGCATGTTTACCTTGATTCTTTTTGTAGGTAATGCTAAAATGTTAAGATCTTGGAAACATATTAAGGAAGTGAAACAATATTTGGACATTATTGTTTCAGACAATCAATAAAGAAAGATTGCAATGAAGAGGATAGCATTGCAGATGCAACTAAAGGATAGATACATGGAAGCATGGTCTAAACTTTATGTTACTAAAAAGTGTAGGTGATGTGCAACCCATTGTAAAAAATCTCAAACATGATAATAGAACATGATTGATAATTTGTATAGTTGTTATTAAAAGATTTGTGTAATATTGATATGGATAACGTGATGTAATTTGTATTAATAAAAGATAGGTGAGAAGATATTTCAAATTCATAGAATTTAATTGGTTCAACATCGATGGGTAAAAAGATATTTCAAAAAATTTAATTGGTTCGACATCGATGAGTAAGAAGATATTTCAAAAAATTTAATTGATTCAACATCGATGGGTAAGAAGATATTTCAAATTCATAGAATTTAATTGGTTCAACATCAATTCTTGATTTATCTTTATATCTCTTTGGTTCATTGTCATGATGGTGGATCATGTAATGTATTGTTGATTCCAAGACATCTACCATGACTTCTCTTACACAACGAATCGAGAAACCATGGAGAACAAAAGAGTTTTATATTTTCTTTATATATAATATTTTTTTATGGTTAGTAAACATGTTTGATATCTTTTCTAGTTAATATTAGCTTTTAGTAATTTCATCTAAATTAAAAAAGTTTTATATTTTCTTTATATGTGAAAGTATATATAATATTTTCTATGGATAGTAAATATGTTTGATAGCTTGTAGTAATTTCATTTTATAAAAATAAATGATGTGAATTTTATAATTATTAATTTCTATAGATGTTAGCATTGAAATCTAATAATTGTATATATTATGCATTTACTATTTTAAGTGTGTGGTGAAATAATTGCATGCTATAGTAATTTCATCTAAATAAAAAATAAATGATGTGAATTTTATAATTATTAATTTCTATAGATGTTAGCATTGAAATCTAATAATTGTATATATTGTGTATTTACTATTTTAAGTGTGTGGTGAAATAATTGCATGTTAGTGTTAAAATATTCATTTATGTATGTAAAAAGTAATAGTAACAATTTAAGGGATATGTTATTACACTTTTATAATTTGATTTTGTATTTTTAAAATATCAATTTTTATTTATATTTAAAAGGGTTTATAATGAAATAAATTAAAATTTAAATAAATGTAGGTTTTGGTTAGGACAATCTTAGGTTACATGGCCATAAACATGCCATAATATATAAATAAAGAGAATTTGTGTTAATTAATAGACTTATTCATTGCTGTTTTTCATTTTGGTGCTAGAAAATTATGGGTATAATGTTATATGGTGTGAGTTAAAGAAGAAATAGTCAATCAAATAGTTTTTGACAAACACTAGTTGAATAAAGATACGAAATCAAAGTTTTTATATTAATTTATTGACCCTCTTTCTTTCTCATTGTTACATCATTTATTTATCTTTAATCGACCTTTAAATTTTTTTATAATTGATTATTTGGACCCATTCTTTATTAGAAAAAATCCACTATTATTGATTCATGAAGGGATTTGAACATGTTTACTTGGATGCATATTTAGGCATCAACAATCACATAAATTTTGGTTTTGGTAATGCCATAATTCTTAACAAACATGCCTAAGGAATTCCCTATTAATTCTAGAATTTTTCCATTCCAACAATCAATGAAAAAGAGTATAAACAAATTCACAATGAAGCATGAGTTAATTATTCCATTGTTAGGTTGAAAGACACCATCTAATAAGGTAAATAGTTGATTGAAAGAAATGGGGGCATACTTCAATCATCCAATCTTGATATTATGGAAGACTAAAAAGATGATAACAACCCCTTTGCACATAAGTGCAATTCAATTGATTCACAAATCCTCCAATTTAAAAATACACATATCCAAAGAGTAAGTTTAGGAAGGCAGAGTCCCATAAATCAACATTGAGAGAATAAGTTTTCTTACATGAAATATTGACATTAATCAAAGCATGTGAAATAATATTAAGGTTGGAATCTATCTTTCTGATGCAACACTAGGTTTTGGAAAGAGGAATTTATGGATTAGAGCTTGAATAATCTCTAGACTACTAATTTTCATTTACCATCAATAATTTAATAAATTTTAGAGGCATGATATAGAACCCTTTTGAACTAGTTGGCATGCCAAAGGACTCAAAGGCATGAGCGTAAGAGACTTTAAGAGAAACATGATTATTTAGATAATTTGTTGTATAAAATTAGCTTGAGTGAAAAATGAAACCTTAAACGTCCAACCCTCAAAACCTCCCTTGTTCATCCCTAATCAATGCCTCAATTGTCTGTCACCGCGACTTCCATCATTACAAAACAAACTTTATACCTTGCATGTTATCATTTCAACTCACCCCTACTATTTTTTCAATAATATGTTATCAACATTAATACTTATTTAACTTTTAAATCACTAAAACCCATTATCAAACTTTAAAATACCATGTACCCTTGTTATTTATCAAATAAATTCTAGATCAACACAAAAACTTGTTATTTTAAAATAAATATGTATTACCCACATTACATTACACCATGATCTAACTTTGACACAACCATATAAAATCACATTGACATTCATTAAATAATTGACATAGCAAAGTACTTATGTTAAAACAATCATGATTGCCATATTAAAAATAGGCTTTTTCAACTATAACATCTCCTATCCCTATGTATCACAATGAGTACATTAGTATCACATTCTTATATATTAGAGTAAGCAAAAACTAGACACATGGTCATCATGTGTTTTATGTCATTAAAGATAAGCTCATGATCCTCATATTTTTATTTATCATCTCATAGGGAATGCATGGTCATCATGTGCTTTATGTCCTTAATGTTAAAGATAAGCTTATGACCATCATAAAATGATCCTCATATTTTTTATCATCATCTCCTATCCCTATGTATTACACTGAGCACATTACCATCAAATAGAAAAACTAGGAACATAATCATCATGTGCTTTATGTCCTTAAAGATAAGCTCATGACCATCACAAGATGACCCTCATATTTTTATATATCATCTCCTATCCCTATGTATCATAGTGAGCACATTACCATCATATTCTTGAGCAAGCAAAACTAGCACATAGCGATCATGTGCTTTATGTCCTTACAGTTAAGTTCATGACCTCCTGAGATCACCCTCATATTCTTATCTATCATAGTAAATAAAATAAACCTAGGAACATGACCATCTTAAATCCCCTATCTCCATCCTATCATTCATACTAAGCAAAGCTGCAATTTGATTCTATAGAGCTGTCCCACACAAACCAAATTTCATTAAACCTAGTTTTATTTCCAAATGGAGAGTTGTATTGAGCAACTTGAAATATCGAAGCCTCCTCGTTATCCAAGCATTTGTCACTGTTATCGGTGGTATTGTTGAGAGAGCCTGCCCAAGGGGTAGCAAGAAGACTTGTTTTGAGGCTTTGGGCCTCCTCCACAATATTCGCCTTCGTCGCAAATCCTCCAAACTTCCTCACAGCAGCACACCACCCGTTCCAGTTCTCTGCATGCAGCGACTGGTTATTGAGATTATCATTTTCTACCACATCTTCAAAGCTCTTGGCCACAGACAGACGAACGACGAAGGCTGTGTCACATGAAGGGCCTCGGCTCGACAGGAATACCTCTGTGAGAACCGGTGCTGTCACTGGAATCTCCTCATGTTTCCCGTTATTCCCCTTGATGTAGTGAAGCAACCTGAAACAAATCCAGCATCCGCCATTAGAGTACGTAAAGCTCTAGTCACAGTTATTTCTATGGGATAATATAGACGAAGACAATCATTGAAAAAAATAGAAAACATAGAGACTAAGCGCCATTACTTGAGGAATCCAGCCCTGGTGGTCTGTCTGAAAGAATTATTAACATTAATGTCAGAACTGGAGATCCAGAGAGTGTGGTTGATATAGCGACGGATCTCAAACTCTTTATCTTTGTGCACAGACATATAAACTGGGCATTCATACGATTTACACGTTGGGGCTGCTATTTCCTCCTGATCAGCACCATCCTTATCAGTATAAGCAGCGTGGAAGCAGTGGGAATAATTGATCAGCAGCAATAATACCATGATCATGGTGGAGGTACTCATTGCAGCTACAGTATAACTAGCCATGGCTGTTAAAAGCTCTAGATAGTCTATTGCCCCTCCCCCCTGCTACTCTTATTTATAGTTGTTGATCTCAGCTCAGAATTCTGAAAAAATCTTGGCAACTTGCAGGTTATGCACACTTCTGCTACTATATAATATCTAAATGTGATTACTGCAAGTTCTCTGTGATTGTTTGCATAGATTCTTTTGCAAGTGGGGGCGCCCTTGTACTCCATGCTTAGGCAAATGAGGAAAGAATCCGGGTGGAAGATGGGCAAAGTCGGTCAAGAATGGCATATTAGTAGATGTGAGAGTTTACTACTCTGAATCCAACCTGTAAAACTTTTCTTTTTGTTTTTTATTCCTCCCAGGTCATTGTGTTGGTTGTTGAGATCCCACTAGCAGCGCACCTATTTATGACCATCAGATTAAGAAAATAGAAAAAATAAATTAATAAATTAAAACCAAAAAGCAACCAAAGAAGAGTAGTATATTTATCTCAACTTGTCATGTCATAGTAGTGGTGGCATCAAATCCTTTTGTCTTACTTAATGGATATGGATTAACTTAAGCATGTTCAAGTTTGGTCTTAATGGTGTCAATGAGATCACAAAAGTCTTTTTGTTAGTGGCATCCCATCTTTGTATGGTGGTTGACTGATATTGTTTGAATTTAAGTATTTGTAATTATATTTTAATAAGCTGTACAAAATTCTTTGGTTGTGAATGGAGAGTTTAATTTGAACTTAAATACATGTAATTATGTTTTCAATATAATATAATAAACTATTTGTTTATGAGAATATAGAATTTAATATATTAACTATATAAAAAAAGTGAGATGCACAAAAGTCTTCTAGTTAATGGCATTTCATATGTGTGACTTAATCACGGGCAATTATGTTTTTAATGTGATACATATAAAATATTTATTTGGGATATATATATATATATATATATATATATATATATATATATATTGTTTGCTACTTGAGAAATTAGGATCATAATAATTTAAAGAAAACATTGTTTTAGATTTAAGGTGGTAAAGAGTTTTGGATTTCTATTTTCCTATAATTAGTCGACCTTGTTATATATATATATATATATATATATATATATATATATATATATATATATATATATATATATATGAATGAGGGGAGTATTAGTTCCTTTTTATAAAATCAAAAAGAAAAACATGCGTGGCTAGCCTAATGGATTGCGTGCCTAATTTTGGTAGTGTTATATATCTACCTGTTCCTTAGGGTTTTCATCTAGTAGTATTAGATTGGAAGGAGTATCTACATATGTTTTTGGGTCAACTATTTCCATTGGATTGTATTAAGGTCCATAGCATTTGTAACAATGATATCAATATCATAGATTGTTATACAAATAACATCGAATTTCTTATCCATCAGGTCTAGCTTGTGTGATATGGCTTATTGTTGGATACCTTTTTCCTCCACCATCTGAGAAATGAAGGATTTATCCATCAAGTCTAGCTTTTGCAGTGTGGCTTACTGTTAGAGACCTTTTTCCTCCACCACTCGAGCAATGAAGGATTGATTTAGCTAGTAGATTTTGGTATCCTGAGATCTAGAAAACCCTATTTCCAACACCCAGTCCTTGAAATTTGCCTCAAGTTGAACATTGGAAAGATTCCTTCTTTTCTTTTTGACTGCCTCCTCCATGTGGGCAACCTCAACTTTGATATTTTCATAAAACCAACAATGGTAGTCGCCCCCCACATTCATGGCTTTGGATTGGGCATAGGTAATGCACTAAGAAGTCTTTTAGAATGAAGATTTCTTAGCTTAAGGATTAGAACCTCGACTAAGCCCTTGTCTACTAGATTTAGGCCATATCCCTTTGCCAACATTAGACATTGAAGCTAGATTGCAATTGACATAGGGTGTAGAGGATCGACAAGGATGACAAGCAACAAGGAAACCTGAAGATAGAGGGGAAAAGGTAGAAGCCAAGGATTGGGGGGACATGGTAGGGGACAAAGTGGTGATCACTGGATCAAGGATAGAAACCGACAAGAGACCCTCAACACCATCAATAAGGACTCCTTTTAGAAATATATACTAGGAGATTCCCCTAGCATGTTGGAGAATCTAAGTAGAGAACCAAAGAAACTAGAGTAGTAGAACAAGAGGGAAAATTAATAAAGAGTCAGGGGAATGAAACCTAGAGGTGAAGCCTAAACCTTTGCAGTGTCCATCAACAACATATAAGTATTACAGGAGTCAAATTGTCAACTTATCTTTATTAATAAAAGTCCAAGCCTCATTCATAAGATTTCTTTACCCAAATTCAGTTTTGTTAGTTCATCAAATATATACATATATATCTTATATATTCTTTCAATATGTTAGATGATATTTGCATGAATCATAGGAATATGAAATATTTTAACTCATGAAAGAGGTCATTTGGCTCCTAGTGCACCTCATACCCAGTACTTGGGCGAAATTACTGATTTTTCCTGAAACTCGGTCTTGAGCCAACCCATGATACATAATAGCTTCTATGACCTTAGACAAGGTTGTGTAGTACTTTGATGTAGGTTAGAGCTAGTTAAACCCAAGTGGTAAAAGATCATTTAAACCAAGGTGCAGGTAATGCGACAAATGTGTGTAAGATAAATTTGTAAGGAAAATCAATCTAATAACGTGATTGCCACAAACTACTATAATTGCACAAAACAATAACAAAATCAAACAATATTTTATTCAATGCAATTGTTGAATGATTGGTTGTCATTTTTTTCAACCCTTGAATAAGTATGGTATCCCCAAAGGTATGGTTATGGAACTCGTAGTTGATCAAGGAAAATGGTCATGAAGGACGGTGTAAATGCAGGTAACTCACTCATGGATGGATAATCCTCGTCATTTCGTTTCCGGTGATAGGTGGTACGCCACGTAGTTCCTCATGGTTGAGGAGTTATGGCCTTGTGAAGATAGATGCCCTGAATAATGGTCAAGAAACCCCTAGTTGATTATAAGTCTTTAATGAAAGGGTAAAGTGGTTGTAACAAGAAATTTAAAAATTCTCTAAGATTAAGGAAAGAGGTTACTGAACAAAAGTATAAATACACCTCAAGGAGTCATTCACAAGTACATTCACTCAGTTATTCTATTGAACATATTCTAGTGAACTAATGATCTTTTGGCAAGTTTTGCAATGGAAAAATCTGAGGTAGTGATAAGTGAGAAGTGCGGAAGTTTCAAGGTTACAGAGGAGAGCGAATATTTATAAGGAATTCCTAGTTTGGTTGATCTCCGCATGTTAGAATACTAGTGTCCTACAAGGCACCCCTGCCGGTTGAATAGTTCCTATCGCACGAGGCCCCGCATGACATCATGTCTTAGTCTCGCGAGGACAAGACATATTTGGGGGAAATGCTTCTACCAGGTCCCCAAGGTGAGAGGAAATCTTATAGGTCAACACTATTGTGTATCAGGTCAACTACATATGTATTGATATGCTTATGTGCTTGTTTTGTAGATGTATGGTTGAGGCATATACTTGATTATGGTGGCATATGCATGAGGCACATGCTTGGGTTCTTTGAGGCACTTAATTGATGATATGGTACAGATCTATGCTATGGTCTATGGTACATGTTCTATACATGGTTGATGCTCTAATACATGGTATATGATTTGATACATGATTGGCTACTCATAATTGATGTTATGGCATCTACATTTGGCATATCTTATGGTACATGATTGATGCATGTTATACTACATATATTGGTACACAATTGATGGATGATATGGTATAATTTTTGGTATAACTTATGGTGATGATAAATTATAGGTTGATGGTACAATGACAATGATAGGTTGGATACAGTGACATGTTGATGTGACAGTGACAGTGACAATGATAGTGATAGTGGTAGTGATTGTGGTAGTGATAGTTGGTCTACATTTATATTTCAGGGCGACAGGTTGGGGCAAGGAAAGGGGTTTGTATCCCCCTTCCAGTTGGTGCCAGAGAACACAGGGAGTTGGAGATTCCTTCAGGTTGGAGCCAGAGAATTTAGGGAGTTGTAGCTTCCTTCAGGTTGGAGCATGTAATGGGGGTCGTAGACTCCTTCCAGTTGTAGCTCCAGAATTGGGAAGTTGGTGCTTCCAATGAATGTATTCTTTTGATATATAAGAAACACATTCCATGGTTTTCTCCCTTTGGGTTTCCATGTAAATTCTGGTGTATTATGTTTTTGCGGATGCTTATTATGTTTTGTTGATTTATGCTGCACATGATATATTGATGATATACCGTTGATGAAATTAATGATTACATATTGTGGTTAAAAGTGATAATAAAGTGCTCATACTGATTCACCCCCCTCTTAGTATTCCAACAATTGGTATCAGAGAAAGTCATTCAAGAAAAAGTTTAACCATTGGAAGGAGATCATGGAATAAGCTAAGATTGGAGCACCAAGGTTTGATGGAAAAAACTATGCCTTTTGGAATAAAAGGATGCAAATAAGGATTTGATGGTTGGAAATCATTAGTAGACAAATATGCAATGCCAACCACTCCCCCAACTAACAAATATTGAAATAAACTCAACGAAAACAACTCAAAGGCTAAATTCACCATTCTGAGCAGTTTGGATGATTCAATATTTTTCAAAGTTATGCATTGCAAGACCACAAAGGATCTTTGGGATAAACTTAAAAGGATTTAGGAAGGAGATACCAAAGTCAAGGGACGTAAGCTTCAAACCATTAGATCTAAGTTTGAGCAACTGAAGATGAAGGAAGATGAAGACATTGCATCTTACTTTCTACGAGTTGAGAAAACAATGAACACTATTAGAGGACTGGGAGAATAATTTGATGAATCAATGGTTGTTTAAAAGGTTCTAAGATCTATTCCTATGAGATTTGATCCTAAGATATCATCCTTGGAAGAAAGACCATATCTTTAAAGTTTGAGTGTGGACGAGCTACATGGAATATTCACATCTTATGAAATGAGGATAGACCAAGATAACCCAGTCATGAAGGAAGTAGAGTTCAAAGCATCCAAGAAGACAAAGAATCGAAACAAGAAAAATTCAAAACCAGATTGCAGTTGTAGTGATGATTCAGAGGAAGATGAAGAAGTGGAAAACATCGTAAGGAAGTTAAAAAGAGGAGCATGCAAGTACAAACATATTCTTCTGTTGAAATGTTTTGATTGTGATGGTATAGGTCCTTTTTCTTCTAAATTTTCTTATGCTAAGAATAAAGGTAACGATGAAGAAGAAGATCCTAAGAAGAAAAATAAAACTAAAAAATGAGACAAGAGAAGGAAGAAAAATAAATTCTTTAAGAAAATTTTATACTCAAAGGAATATAGTTCTTCATCAGATGAGGATGATGATAGTCACAATGATTCAGAAAGAGTACTCTTCATGGAAGTAGAAGATGATGGAGAAGATTCTGAAGATTCTAAAGAAGAAGGCGAAGTTGATCTCATATAAGAATTAATTAGTTCCTTAGAAGAATGAGGGAAATAGAGAAAGAAAATCAAGTCACTCAAGGAAGAGTTAAAGAAGAAAGAAGGATCTCAAAATTCCAACTTAAAAGAAATCGAGCAGATAATCACAAAGTTAAAAATCCCGGTAGAAGAAGACATAAGGATTGAAGAAATGCTCAGAAATTAGTTAGAAGATAAAGAGAAGATGATTGAAAGCTTGGAAGCAAAAATAGTCACCTTAAGAAAAGATCTACAAAAGAAATATATGAAGAAAAATAATACCAAAATATTGGATGAGATCATCAACAATCAAAGGCCATACAATGACATGTACATGCTAGGATACAACCATATGTACATCAATAAAGGTTTGAGCTCCAAGAAGACAAAAAAAGAAGCAGAACAAAGCACCTATGCATAAATAGTCAGAGGTACTCAAGAAGAAAAAAACATAGGAAATGGACCACCTATAAGATTAAGAACACATAACCAACAATCAACAACATCTCAAGAAGAAGAAGGCTTCAGAAAGGAAACACCATTCAGAAGATCCCCTACATCCAGGTATCAAATTATTTTTCTTGGTTTATGCTATTCTTATAACAATTTTGGTCACAAAGTTGCAAACTGTGGAGATTGTTCCAAGAAAAGAAGAAACTATGAAGGCTAGTCAAACAATAATTATCTCAGAAAGTCACATGAAACACAAAACATAAATCACAACAGTTTTGGTTCACTAAGTAATGAAATAGAGTGCTACGAGTGGAACAATTTTGGACATATGGCCAAATATTGTAGACTAATTGTTCCTCCAAAGGAACCAAAGAAGAATATAAACAATCATAAACAAGAACCACAAAGCAGGATCAATTCAACACTGAAGAATTCTCACTTTCTCTACAAGCGCAACACAAGAAAAGTGGATGGTACGTTGACATCGGTTGTTCGAAGCACATGATAGGTGACAAGAACAAGTTGTTGAATATGAATAAGGAAAGAGATGTATCGGTTTCATTTGGAAATGATAACTCAACAAGAATAATAGGTGGAGGCACAGTCAAGCTTGGAAGTGAAGATGCCAAGGAAGAAAATGTTCTACTAGTTGAATATATGAAGCACAATATTCTAAGCGTCAATCAAATGTGTGATCAAGGACACAAACTTTTGTTTGACTTAGAAAAATGCGAGATAAGAAAATAAGGATCAAACAAACTAGTGGCTACAGCTAGAAGAACCCCAAACAACATATATGTCCCGAATGAGATTGGAAGGGAAAATATTGCTTAGGAAATGAAAATGAAATTTAGCTCTAGCATAGAAGGCTGTGTCACATAAACTTTGATAACCTTATCAAATAAACATAAAAGAAGCAATGAAAGAAATTCTTGAGATCTCAAATCCAACAAATACTTTATGTGAGCATTTTTTATAAGGAAAACAATCCAGGACCAAGTTCAAATCAAAAGAGTACTCCACGAAAAAACCATTGGACATTATACACATTGATCTATGTGGACCTACTAGAACAAAGGTTAAATGGTTAACAATAATTTATGCTACTGGGTGATGACTACACATGAATGACTGTAGTTTTCCTTCTCAGGAAGAAGTCATATCCATTCAAACACTTCAAGATATACAAAGAGATGGTTGAAATTGAGGTGGATTTGAAAATCAAGTGCTTAATATCAGACAATGGAAGAGAGTTTACATCAAAGGAATTCATGGATTTCTGTGGCGAACATGGAATAAAGAGACAGTTCTTGGAAACCATGACACCTCAACAAAATGGAGTGGTCAAAAGGAAGCAAAAAAGAATACATGAAATGGCCAAAACCATGTTGAAACATTCCAAGTTGAGTGACATTTTTTGGGCACAAGCAGTACATACAACCGTTCACATATTGAATAGAGGAATGCTCAGAAGTAACAATGATAATACTCCCTATGAGTTATGGAAAGGAATACCAACAAATGTGAAGCATTTCAGAGTATTTGGAAGAAAATGCTATATCAAAAGAGAAGATGAAAGACTTTGAAAATTTGACTCCTGAGTCAATAAGGGCATAATAATTGGGTATTCAAGAAAAAAAAATCATACAAATGCTTCAATCCAAGACTCAATAGAATCATGAAGAGAATCAATGTAACGGTTGACGAGACATATGTACGGAAGGACAAATAAGGAAGAAAAGACTCATAAGAGAAAGATGACTAGGAAGATCTAAAAGAAGAAGAAGCAAAAGAAGAAGAGAAACCAGAAGCAAAAAAAGAGGATGATGAGTAGCAGATACCTCCTAAGACACCTAGCCAACGAGTACAAAAAAATAATCCACTTGGACATATTACTGGGAATAAAGATGAAAGAGTTGAAACCCAAAGAAGAAGAATTTCACCATAACAACAACACCTAGAGTTGTTATCTATAGTTGAACTAAGCATTTTTGAAGAGGCTAGCAAGGATGAACACTGGATCAAGGCTATGTATGAAGAATTGGATCAGATAGATAAGAATGACACATGGGAACTGGTTCCAAGTTTGAAGAACAAGAATGTGATTGGTACAAAGTGGGTTTTCCGAAACAAACTGAATGAGGATAGACAAGTAACCAAAAACAAAGCAAGGTTAGTATGCAAAGGATACACTCAAATTGAAGGAATATATTTTGAAGAAACCTTTCCCCCAGTTGCTAGGATTGAAGAAATCAAATTTATATTAGCCTATGCATGTTCCAAAAGAACAAAGGTGTATCATATGGCTGTTAGGTCAGCCTTTATTAATGGAGAATTGGAAGAAGAAGTCTACATCGAACAACCAAAAATATTTTTTCTATCAGAAAAGGAAGATTATATTTGTAGGCTGAAGAAAGCATTATATGGACTCAATCAGGCCCCCAGAGAATGGTATTAAATATTGGATAGGAATCTTCAACAACAAGGATTCAAGAAGGGTTATGTAGACAACAATATCTACATAAAAGTGGATCGAGACAATATATTGATAATTGAAGTTTGTGTAGATGACATTATCTTCAAAAGTGATGATGACAAGATGAGTCATAAGTTTTCTAGAGATATGAAAAATGAGTTTGAAATGTCTTTTCTTGGTGAGTTGAATTTGTTTTTGGGATTACAGATATGTCAACTTGATAAAGGTATTTTCATCTCCCAAAACAACTACATCACAGAAATGCTAAAGAAGTTTGGAATGGAAGACTGTAAACCAGTAAGTACTCCTATGCAGACTAGTTGCAAGTTGAGCAAGGAAGAGTAATCTAAGGATGCAGATCAAAGATTCTACATATCAATGATTGACAACTTAATCTATGTGACAACATCAATACCAAATGTGATGCAAGAAATTGGACAGGTTGCAAGATTTCAAGAAACATTGAAATAAACACATGTTGTGGAAGTAAAGAGAATATGAATATATCTTAAGGAAACAAAATATTTTGGATTATGGTATCCAAAAGGGAATGATCTATCTTTGGTCAACTACATAGATGCAGTTTGGGTAGGTAGCATTGACGATAGAAGAAGCACAAGTGAAACAACCTTCTACTTGAGTGAGTGTCTGGTATCATGGTTGAGCAAGAAACAATCATCAATATCTTTGTCCAGAACAGAAGTAGAATATATTGCAGTAGTAGCATGATGCACTTAGGTTCTCTAGATGAAACAAATATTGCAGGATATACAAGTGAAGTACGATGAGCCCATTTCAATAATTTGTGACAACACCAATGCTATCAGTATCTCCAAGAATCCAATGATGCATTCCAAGATGAAACATATTCTGATCAAGTATCACTTTCTACAGGAACAAGCTACAGAGAAGAACATCAAGCTAGAGTACATTGGGACAAAAGATAAGATTGTATATATATTCACCAAACCTCTTTCGAGGGAGAGCTTTGAGTATCTTCGATAGAAACTTGGAGTAGTTTCTTCCCCACAGTGATTCACACGACATTATGAAAAGTAAGATAGGGGGAGAGCAATAGAAGACATAAAGAATCCAAGTAAAGAATATTTTGATTTTTTTTCATATACATAAGATATTTACACAAGGAAGCACCATGAAGAGAAAGTAGAGCTTGTAGACAGGGGGAGAAACCCTAGGGAAAATTACCCTTTTCCATTGATTTCAAAGGGGGAGAGAAATAATAGATTCATGGAGATAGGGGGAGCGATGGTCACATGGGAAGCGATGATCATAGAGGGAGAATGAGAAGGAGAATGAGTGTTACCATGCCATCAATGTTTCCATTAATTCCAAAGGGGGAGATTGTTGAAAGATTGGTTTTCATTGATGTCAACCCTCGAAGAAGTCTGGTAGCCCCAAAGGTATGGTTATGGTACCCATATTTGATCAAGGAAAAAGGTCATGAAGGATAATATAAATTTAGGTAAATCACTCATGGATGGATATTTATCGTCATTCCATTTTCGACGATAGGTGGTACACCATGTAGTTCCTCGTGGTTGAGGAGTTATGGCCTTGTGAAGTTAGAAGCCTCAAAGAATGGTAAAGAAACCCCTAGTTGATTACAAGTCTTTAATGAAAGGGTAAAGTGGTTGTAAAAATAAAGTTAAGAATCCCCTAATATTAAGTAAATAGGTTGCCCAACAAAAGTATAAATACACCTTAAGGATTCATTCACAAGTACATTCACTCACTTATTCTATTGAACATCTTCTAGTGAACTAGTGATATTTTGGAAATTTTTGCAACGACGAAATCTGAGGTAGTGACAAGTGATACGTGCGAGAGTTTAGGGGTTGAAAAGGAGAGAAAATATTTTTGAGGAATCCATATTTTGGTTGACTCCTACGGGTCAAAATACTAGTGTCCCGCGAGGCACCCCCGTGGGTTGTATAGTGCATGTCCCGCGAGGCACCACTACGGGTTGCATAGTTCATGTCACGCGAGGCCCTACGTGACACCATGTCTTAGTCCCATGAGTAAACGACATATTTGGGGGAAATGATTGTACCAGGTCCCCGAGGTCAGAGGAAATATTATAGGTCAACACTACTATGTAACAAGTCATCTACAGAGGTATATGTATTCTTATGTGCTTGTTTTGTAGATGTATGGTTGAGGCATATACTTGACGTATGGTGGCATATGCATGAGGCACATTCATGGGTTCTTTGAGGCACTTCATTGATGATATGGTATAGATATATGCTATGGTATATGGTACAGGTTATATACATGGTCGATGCTCTAATACATGGTATATGATTTGATACATTATTAGCTACTCATAATTAATGTTATGGTATCTACATTTGGCATATCTTATGGTACATGATTGATGCATGTTATACTACATATGTTGGTACATAGTTGATGGATGATATGGTAGAAGTTTTGGTATAACTTATGTTGATGATCAATTATAGGTTGATGGTACAGTGATAGTGATAGGTTGATGTGACAGTGGCAGTGACAATGACAATGATAGTGACAGTGGCAGTGATTGTGGTAGTGACAGTTGGTATATTTATATTTCAGGGCAGAAGGACAGGGCAAGGAAATGTGGTTTTAACCTCCTTCTGGTTGGTGCTAGAGAACACAAGGAGTTGGAGCTTCCTTTAGGTTGGAGCCTGAGAATCAGGGAGTTGTATCCTCCTTCTGGTTGGAGCTAGAGAATTCAAGGAGTTGTAGCTTCCTTCAGGTTGGATCTTGAAAATAGGGGGTTGTATCCTCCTTCCAGTTGTAGCTGGAGAATTGGGAAGTTGGTGCTTCCAATTAATGCATTCTTTTGATATATAAGAAAAGCATTTCATGGTTTTCTCCCATTTGGGTTTCCACACAAATTTTGGTGTACTGTGTTTCTGTGGATGTCTATTATGCTCAGTTGATTTATACTTCTCATGATATATTGATCACATACTGTTGATGAAATTAATGATTACATATTATGGTTAAAAGTGATAATAAAGTTCTCATTCTGATTCACCCCCCCTCTCAATATTCCAATGACAATCCCAATCATCAGTATACAATAATCAAATTAATTTAAAAGATTGTCTCTAAGAGAAATAAAATTTCACTTAATCAACCTTGATCAAATTTAAAGGTGGGGCCCCAAGTTGGTTGACTTAGGGGCCTGTTGAGGTCTCAATAAATGGAAACACATAGGGTGGAGTTATTAATTGATGTGATATATATATTGAATTATGATCACAAAGCGATAATTATCTCATATTCTAATAAATGAGTAGGGGTCCCAAAAAATATTCCCTAGTGAGGGCTTCAATAGTTATACATATGTATCAACCAATGAATCTCATCTAATGTGTCAAGATAATTAAATAATGAGATTTATTTCCTTAAATATTGCATCAACGATCCAAGATGCAATCTCCATCATTGGGCCTAATATATTTGGGAAATAAATATTTTCACTTGGCATAGATAAGATATGCCTTAGGTATTAGGATTACAATGCCAATTGCAGAGCTGCTCTAGTTTTTTCCCATGGCAGCTAGGGTTTAACCTTGACCACTCATGACCTCCGCGTGCTGGTCCTGGTGGAATTTCTCTAGCCTCCTATGATGGACATGGAGGTGGATTCCACTATTGTTGCTGGTGTCCCGGTTCGTGGGGCCATTTCTACTATTTCCAAGCTCAAGCTCGGTTCTGTTCTGCAGTCTAGTGCTTATTTTTTTGATATTGTTCAGGGAGTTTCTGCTCCCTCGTATTCGTATTTTTTGGTGCAGGAATCCCCATCCCTTGTCATTCCCATGGGACAAGATGCTTAAGAAGAGGAGGAATATTATAGATCCATGAGTTTGTTATGTCACTTCAATGGCCTTTGGCCAAAGTTAGTAGATATTAACAACTGGATCTCTACTACCTGCATTCTTGTCATGCAACATGAAGTTTTCATTCATCCTTGTGCAAAAGGTTTCTTCATAATCGAGTTTGACCTTTAGGAAGATCGTGATTTGATCTTCAACTTAGGGTCGTGGTTTTGGGGAAACTTAGGTTTGTTCATGAAACCTTGGTCTCCTTATTTCAATCCAACTGCTAACATTCTCTCCTCAGCCTCATTTTGGGTGAGACTTCCTAATCTCCCCCTGCATTTTTGGGGTTTTCCCTCTCTCGAGGCCATTGGATCAACATTAGGAAAGTTCCACTTCGCAAGTCGTGAAACTATGAGGAACAACACCTCTACATTTTCCCTCATTTGCGTGGAAATGGATTTCAATAAAGGATTCCCAACTAAAGTTATTCTTACTGGTAAAAATTACTCTTGGCCTTAGAAATTGGACTTTGAGAGAGTCTCCTTGCGTTGCAGATCTTGTTTTGAAACAATTCATATTGCATCACATTGTCCCAAAGGGTACAAAAATTTCAGAAAGCACCGGAAATCCACTTGGTGGGTTGGTTCTAATGACGACCATAAAGTAAGTCCAAAAGACTGCAAACAACCTCCACAAGACAATGAAAGCCTCCTTTGTTATCTCAAAATTCGTGCCAAAACTCCACTAATAAGTCGAAGAAAGAGGCATCTTCCCTTCAGGATTCAGATAAGGGAATTCATATACAACAATCCCCTCAGCCACTAACAATCCAGACAGATCACATTGATGTTGATGAGTTTTTCTATCAAGAAAATCAAGAATATTTAGATCAAGAAATCCCAGGTATCATAGACATTACAAATGGTTCAGCATCTGCAAACGAAGTTTGGATGGTAGTCAGAAATAAGAATAAAGTACATGAAACACCACAGCCAATGGTAACACGAAGTCAGGCCCACAAGTCAGGAAAAAAGATGAGGTTTTCCGCATCAAGTTAATTTAGATGCAATGTCTCTTCACGTTTATCCTCAGAGTCTTTTTCCGAGTGTATTCAGTAAGGTTGTTCTATGTGAAGATTTCATTTGAGTATTTGAAAAATTCATTAGTAGTTTGTAATAGTTGTCTATTTGAGACCCCGATTTGTCTCGAAGTATGCAAGATTTTGTAACACCTTTGTGGTCTCGACCACACTTTTTTATTATAAATTTTTCTAGTTTCTGTAAAAAAAAAAAAATATTCCTTAAGTGTTGCTCCATTTTTAGTGAATGTCCTTAGCCCTAATAGTGTCACCATGGAATTATCCATAGCCTTGGAAAGGGTATTTGCATGCCCCCTATGTTGTTTTTGCCAAATTTTGATTATACCATTCTCATTTACTCTTTTTTTTTTATATATGAAATCAAGTTTTATTATTCTTGGTTTTGATGAGAAACACCGTTTAGAATGGAGGAATCAAGAAATAAAATGAATAAGTACATATAAAACACACTCCACATGGATAAAATTATATTCATCTAATTGTGGAAATTGTATTTAAGAGAATGAGGTAATCTAGGTTTAGTGTATTCCCTGACCTACACGAGATCCAATGACAATCATATGTGGACAATTGATGGTGATAAATATATTTTTAGAGAGAAAGCTACTAGAAGGATAAAGAAGTATCCCATCTCCAAAAAAGTTCATAAGTCACCACATGTATATGGTAAAATGGTTTCATAGAGTTCAAGAGTAGTTTATAATTCCATCCAACTGGAAAAACGACACAAATTTACTACTAACTACATACTGCATGTACAAATCACTACTAACGACACAAATTTACTACTAACTAGATAAATCATTAACTACATATTGCGTGTACAAATCAATGACATTAGATTGGTTATAATGATCAAACATGGCAATTTCACATCCATTTTCACCATTGATTTTACTTTGAAGAAGGAGGTGCCAAGAAAGTTGGATAAAATAAACGTTTGGTATATTAAGTTTCCTCTTATGAGGTAAGTTTGTTAATTTATTTGTTATTCTTTAATTCAAAATTATCTTAGACTTTTTATGAATTTTAGATAACCCCAATAAGAAATCCTTCAACCATAGGTATATCTTATGAGGTAAATTTGTTAATTTATTTGTTATTCTTTAATTCAAAATTATTTTAGATTCTTATGAATTTTGGATAGCCCCAAGGTTAAAATCGATGGGAACCTGGGCTTGAGCGTTGCTTATGTGTCTTGGAGGTCCTAACCATTGCAGGGTAGGACGACGGGTAGTCAGTTCTACTTATCGTCGTGTTATCGTCGTTATGCATGCAGTTACTTGTCACACGTCATTGTTGTCTTTTTATGTTCGTCATGGTTGAGTCTTGTTGGTCGTCGAGTGGCGACGTAGAGTCTAGAGTGTCTGTTACTTGTACACGCGTGCACACACCTTAAACAAAAAAAAAAAATTCACCTGTTATCAGAGTTGTTGTCGTAACGAGGAGGGTCGTTTCATATGAGAAATCAACCATAGGTATATCTTATGAGGTAAGTTTGTTAATTTATTTGTTATTCTTTAATTCAAAATTATCTTATACTCTTATGAATTTTGGATAGCCCCTATAATAAATCCTTCAACCATAGGTATATTTTCTAGAGCCTTTCCCAATTCAAACATTTTTCTTGACTTTAATTTTGAATTTAATTGATATGTTTTCAATGCTCATATTTCCACTAGGTTATTAATTCAAATAAGAGAGTTTGATGGATGTATCTTTTACACTGGTACATACCAATTCCTAGCTCATGATAGGCTAATGTTCCCTTGACCTTTCATTCATTGGATTTTGTAGCAACATGTGCAAGCCTATATAACCCCTTGAGTTGCATAGTGGTTCTATTATTGTTGTGTCAAATTCAACAATGCGTATGACATTGTTTCTATTATTGTTGTGTCAAATTCAACAATGTTTAATGCTTATTATACCTTTAGGATAATTCCCTTTAAAGGAGGAAGAATTGGCTACCAAAATTATTAGTTTATACCTTTAGGATAATTCTCTTTAAAAGAAGAAGAATTGATTACCAAAATTATTAGTTTGTCCTCTAAAAATAAATAGTGAGTCATTCATCATTACCTATATGATGATGTTCCTATGCCTAATTTGAATTTTCCTCTCTAGGCCTTTGCGTTGTCAAAATTTTCACAAGAAATGATTTCTATGATTTCCTTGATTCTAGGATATGATAATGATCCTCTAATGGATGAGGTCATACTTAGTCTAATGGATGGAATTTCTTCTTACTCTAGCTTACCTCTAGTTAAATACCAATATGTAGAGTTTTTGGCCCAAGAAATCCATGAGTGCAATTACATGGTTACCATGATATAAATATGTCTAAGTACCAATAAAAACTACTTTACCTATTTTTACATTTCTAGTGTAAACAATTTGAACATGTAAACTTATAGAAATTAGACAAGGATGGTAATCCCCTTCCGGTGATTGACCATACTTTAATGTTAATTCATACTTAGATGAAGGAAAGTTTTGAGGAGTTTTCCAATAAATTCCTTTTTCACGCTCATACTATATTTTTTTATGTAAATCCACCCCCAAAATTCCTACTGGATTTTGAAATATACTTCAGTTAAGACCATAAGCCCAAGTGGGAGACTGGTATCTTCACCAAGACTTTACTATCCTTAGAATTTATGGATGTAATATTTAGCCTTATTTACTTCCAGTTTACATTTTCCCTATAATGATTTCTTTGGAGTATATTAGGAAAAGGTTATCTTTAGATTACCTTCATTTTTATTCAAAACGTTATAGGTAAAATTTCATCTTACATGCTCAAGAGTTTTCTTTTATTTTAAAAATCAAATATACAGTAGAGGTTATGAATAGAATGATGAGTTCATTTGGTTTCAATATAGGAATAGTTTGGAACTACGACCCCTCTCATATTATATTAAAGAAAATAATTTCTTTAAATTCTTCATCTTATATTCATCATAATAATCCTCAAGTGGAAATATTGGCTAACCAGGATACATGGGAGGAGGTACAATGTCTAATGTAGATACAAGTGGCATAGTCTAGTTCAATGATTGATGTTTCAAAGGAATCAAATCCAACTATTTCAAACATCATGGTCACACACAATTGAAATAAGATAGATACATGGCATGCATCAAGTGGAGTGGAACATGTAGTAGAATCAATAGCCACTTTGGAAATTCAAATTTCATATAAAAATTTCAAGTTTGGAAGAAAAATAAAGACAATAGAAGGGTCAAGCAAGCATGATGAGACTAATGTAGGTGAGCCTAATCTTAATAAAAAGGGGAAAATGCATAGTAAAACTACATATATAATCAAGTTTACTAAGAATCTGCATGTGATGAGTCATAAATATTTTCTCAGGAAGAACTATTTAAAGTTGAATCTCTCTTGGGAGAGTTGTAGTATGCAAAATCAAATGAGTCAATGGTGATCATTACTACTTCCCCTATACCAATTGTTCAAGATTCCACTAGAGGGTATAAGTCTTCAATTAATTTATTTGAAAATCTATTGGGAGATCAATCTAAAAGTAGAACTGATCCTCTAGTGAAAATACAAGAATAAAATGAGAAAGGAAGACAAATGATTCTATGCCAAGGGTCACAAATACTTTTATATGACCCCATGGTCATGATATTTCTGACATCTATAGACCACAAAAGGAACAAATTTAATTTGTTAGTTTTGTAACTTGACATCTCTAGAGGAGAGGGAAATGTAAATAAAATTGAATATAAGACCACTTCAATGCAAGTTGATCTAAATAAAGTCAATATTGTAGATACGATTGAGTGGCATAGACAAACTATATAAATGGTGTCAAGAAAGTTGATTCAATGCACTGTTAATGTTAAAAATATTCATACCTTAGTTAGCAAGTTGGACAAACAACTAAATCATGAAAGAATAATCAATAGAGATAGGACGACTGAGGTAAAGTAATTGGAGGGAAAGCTTGCTACTTTGGATAACAAATCTAAAAACTTGAAAATAGTCGAAATTTTATTGGATTCCAAAGATACAAAAATGAATGTTTTGAAATGAAAATTAAAGATACCACAATATAAGCATGTAGAGAAGAGAGTTGATAGCATATTATCAAGAGAAGGTGATATCAAATTTGGAAAATGATGAACTAAGGGGTCAAATTTCTTGATTATATTGTAGAACTGATGAACTGGTTAAGGAGAAAGTAAATCTTGCAGATGAACATTTGCTTGAAGTCCAAAAGTTGACGAGAGATATTGTTGAAAGGGATTCCTAAACTATGCCCCTTTCAAAATCATTTCAAATGATATAATACTTGAATGTTGATGATAAATTCATAAATATCTATAGTAATGAAGACAATGTCGATGATATTCTTGAAAAATTAGCATTGTACAAGATTCAATTTTCTGAATTATCAAATAAGGTTCAAAGTTTAAAAGGTGAAAGAATTTTAGATAAGGATAAACTGGCCCATCTAAATGATGCTCTAAAAGAAAATGAGTTTTTTATTCAAAACTTAAAAAGGATTTGGAAATTGAAGCATTTTCAAAGTCTCGGGAGAGTTTGGAAGGGTTGCTACATGATACTTTGGAACACATTTAAGGAAGGAAACAATTAATTGCTACAAAATACAGAATTTGGGATAAAATTGTTATTCAAATGAATAAATTTAGGCCATATTTTGAGATTTTACATAATTTTGAGGATGTTTTGGTGAAAAATGCAAATTAGATATCAACAATTTATGGCCTAATATGCCTTAGAAAGTTGAAGAAGCTAGTCAAGTTGTCTGATTCTTAAACATACTATTGTTGGAGTCACTAGATGCAATAGAAATCAAATATAGGACCAATTTTATTCTTGATATTGAAAGAGTAAATGTTAAAAAATATTTTATACTTACAACATAGGATAAATCCACACAGATGAATAAGGCTTCAAGGGAGTTCAAGAATCAATTCTCTCCAACTTGCAAGTTCGATTTCCCCTCTCTGTGGTCGAAATAATTAAGATTGTGACGAGCTATTTAATTACCCTGTAATTGATGGTAATAGTGATAAAATAGATTATAATTAAATTGTCAACCTGATTCTAGTAATCTTGTAATGTCTCATGCAAAGTATATGCAATACTAGAGGTCTTATTCAACCAGTTGGACAATTCTAATATGCTTCTATGGAATGAAAATTATATCAATACTCTATCAAAGGAAATTTCCATTTGCAGAAATGAAAACACACCACACTTTGTGGAAAATTAAACAAATAATAGAAAGTAAACACACTCATCCAAAACTCCAGAGACTCGTTCCTACAAAGTCCAACTACATAGTGGATTTCCTCTACCGATTGGATATCGTAATACATCAATGAACACCCTTTTGTCAAAAGGGAAAATATTTGTGTGGTTGGAATCTCATTCAATATTTCAAAGCCTCCAGTGATGGTGAGGTTTGAAAGGATTTAACCATTGATCTCCTGAATATCAAGATTAAACTACATAATTCATGAATGCTAAATACAATCTAAGTTATAGCATTCAATATTTAGATGTAAAGGCTCTAACCAAAATATATAATTTAAACAAGATCATATTCTAATAGAAAATAAAAACAATCTAAGGATCCACAACACTTGTTTCTCTAGAGTGGGTCCGTTCTAGAGACCAAGGTGCTGGGATATACTACAAAAACAAATTAAGTCACAATACAAAAAAACTCACAATGAACATCACATAATTTGCATAACAAAGTTTTAGATGCCTTGTGTTTATTCTAGAAACCAAAATCTTCTACATGCCTATTGTCAAAAGAGAAAATATACCCCTCATGAAGCATGAGTTCTATTTTTATACATAGATATTCTAAGTAACAACATTAAAAAATTTCTAAAATTGCATTTCAAGTGGTTACAATAGTTTTCTAAATTCGTAAATGATTCCAAGATTCTTGCTAACTCCCATTGAATTTGGAGTGCCATTAACTGTAAAACTCATAAAAAAGTTGTGTGGGTTATAACAACTTGCCCAAAATATAGTCAATATGGTTGTTGAGCCGTGGAGATAGGAAAATTAGTTTGCCTCTTGAGTTGTAGCCATCAAAATGGATTTGGAACACATAAATATATGGGAAAACAAAATTGCACATGTGGGTTTTTTAGAAATCCACCTTCCAACAATTAAAACCATGAATTCCATCCTTGAATATCTTCCCCACATGATTGTAGCAACAAATTTGTGGCATATTTTTTATCCACTGATTGGTTGTTGATTGCTTCACTGTTGGGTTCTTAAATTTGTGGCATATTTTATTAGATCACTCCCCTTTTGATTCATGGCTTCAAGAACATAATTGGTCGTTGGAAAGTAAGCAACATCCTCAAGGAAGCATAGAAAAATTAATTGATGAATCAACCAACATATGGCTGAAGTGGAGTGTTTAGTGTTGACTTCAATCCATGTGATATAGAAATCCTCTGGAAACTTTAATGCACCACAAAACCCCTTGTGAAACTTGTATTCTTAGGACTGGAACCTTAGAAAATGGAGATGAAAATAATGTATTAATTGTTTTTCATAGATATAATTCTTGTATTTAAAATTCATTGTGTCCAATATTTGCACACATGGACCTGTGGAAAAACTACAGGCATCACAAAATTTCCTTCAAAAACTCTTAATTCAATACACCATTAATCCCTACAAAAACTACAAGCATCACCAAATTTCCTTCAAAAACTCTTAATTCAATACACCATTAATCCCTACTTATCAACATTAAGGAAAACTCAATCATATACCTATATAAACTCATAAAATACCACCATAAGTAACCATTGATAATAATTAATCAACAATTTGTTCAGTGGCCACAAAATGGGCCAGTCTAGTAATCATCAAGCTAAAATAATGGGAGAAACTCATCATTTGAGAGTGGTAAATGGTTATCAGTGATGAACAACATGAGACAATTTAGAGGCGCATCATACCCCCCAACTTAGATATTTTCACATCCTCGTGCAAAAAGGAAACAAAAAAATGAAAGGGCAGGGATAGTGAATGAGTCATGGATGTTTCTATAGTTATTAATTGCTTCCTCCGCCAACCTTTTTTCTCATTTTTATTATGTAACCTCCATTTATTATTCCCTTGTTAGTGTTTCTATTTAATTATATAGTCATACAATCTTGAGGAATTACTTTATATAACTATAGCTCAACACTTTCATAGCCTTTTTCAAGCATTGGGAAAATTTTAATATGGTTGTAGCTTAATACATATACAAACCTTTGTATTTCTATATGGATATAGTTTAATACATATCTAGACATCTATCCCTTGGTTCATGTTTTAAATGCCAAAAAATGAGGACTTTTGATTCCCAAAGTATCATCACAATGTTTCCTTTGTGGATTACCTCTCATCCCCAACACACATCTTCAACCAACAATCTATGTGCAAAACAATGGTTGTAGAAATGACTAGTTGAACCTACCAAAAATTCAGTGAATGACACCCATGTTGTATTTTGTGCATTACGGCTATGGTTATTTCCCTTCTACTACACTTTTTCTTCATTTCTTCTACATTTTTCTTATTTTCATTTCATATAATAGAATGCTCGCTTTTATATGTTTTTCCCATAATATAATGTTTCATTTTCTCTAGATTGAGAAAGGTGACAAATTCTTTCTCTGTTTATGTTCTGTCACTTAAAAGACTCACAATGCTACTTCCTTTTCACTTGGAAAGTAAATTTTGTTGAGTATACAAGCATTCAAAATATGGAGGATTCAAATCGGGCCAATTGCTAACAACTTGGCTGGTGTGAATTGATGACATAGGAAAAAAAGGGTAATTCATGGGTGATTACTTGGTTTTGGAAAATAATATTATCACTCCAGTGATCCAATATACACCAAACCATTCCATCTCATACATTCAATACATTATTATAGTGTTGTGGGTCTGAGTTTCATGCAGCAATGATTTCCTCAATCAAGTATATAAACTTCTATGGTAGCAAGCTCCTCTTGTGATTTGGATTTCCAATTATGTTTTGGACAATATGTAGATTCTTTTGTTGTTGTTGCTTGAGCACTATTCTCATTTATTTGATCTTCAAACATGCCCATATTCTTCAGTGTGTTCCATGGTTACATTTTCAAATTATTTTCTTAACCTTTTCTCTACGAACCTGCTACTTATCAACCCAAAAACCACAACATATTTACTCAACATACTTGCAGTTCCATTCTTGGGTATAGACTTGGCATGACATTTAGATCAAAATTTATTTAGATATGGTATGATCATTGTATCCTTCAGAATGAAAAATTGGGGATGAACCATCATGAATACTTACCTGAGTTTATTCTTGCGGCTTTATGATTCATCCTTTGATGATAACCTTTTGAATGGAGGTCTTTGTGCTATGTATATAGAATTTTATTTTTTATATGTTAATTGTTCAATTCTTTGATTTGTAGTGGAGGTTGTTAGTGGAGGTGAGAAACAAGAGGTTTTTGCGAAGGTTTTTTGGTCAATGATCCTTTAAGGAACATATGCACCAGTGCACACATAAACAATAAATAACGAGTGATTCAATGTTTAAAAGCACCATCATACATTATAATAAAAATAACAAACATTGATAAAATCACACTGGTGTTATTGACCATTACACATCGGTGTGAAACACTGTCGTTAGGTGCACCATGGTAGAGTAAATAAAAAAATTACCAAACTGATTTTTATTGTTTCACTCCATCCCGTGCTTCCAAACTCTCAATCAAGCATTGATTCTCACCCTACTTCTAAAGATTCCCTATTTCAGGTGATCTATAGTGAATTTGATAGCTCCATTGGTAGATTTCACACATTTCCAAATTTTGGAAATTACCACAAATTTTCATTTCCTCTCAATGGTGAAACCATGCCTCCTCAGGACATAAGAGGCTAGGTAAATTTTTTATTACCTTCCCATTTTCATTTTCATCCAATTAAAATTTTAAGTTATCTTGAAATTTGAAAAAAGTTTCAATTTTTTTTTCCAATCACGCTGTGTTCCTGAACACTTCATCTCACCACGAAGCGGTGTGTCCTATGGTAAATTAAAATTAAGCACCACGTCTAGTGCATCTAATAAAAACATACACACTGGTGTCGTTCAAGGAAGAGCACCACAATAAATTTTAAAAACAAAGCGACACGTCCTTTGGAATTCCCTACAACTAGCATGTAATTGTTTTATCCCTGCACCGGTACATTCCACATAATTAAGCGCACCGCTAAATTTACGATAAATGAAATTTAACATTGCGGTGAAACCATTTTAAAAAAATGCATCGGTGTTGTTTATAGAACCACACCAATACAGATATTGACCGACTTGACATAGCAACATGTCTCATTGAACACCCTGGGCCCGATTCTCTATTCTTTACAATGCATTGATGAAAAAAATGTTGGTGCTCAAATATCACGATAGCACTGGTGCATTAATAGTAACACATCACACCCCTCGGATGGGGTGCCACGTCGACATGATGGAAGCAGCGTCGTATAGGGCCACATGGCCAGGATACACAAAACCAGGTGTTAGTCAAGTGTCACGTCCTCCCTCACTTCCTCACTGGCATTTAAAAGAACCGTTGTCACCTTTCCTCTCTCACTCGCACCATGCAACTCACACGAACAAGGACCTACACATCTTCATGGCGCAGCACTGTGAGACCTCCCGATCACTTCATCTCTAGCCGACCATGTTCAATTCAAAATCCGATTTATCGACCCCCTTGTCTCACTGGTGCACTCATTTCTCTCTTTGATTTGTTCTCCCCCTCTGGTGCGATCCCTCCCTTCTCGTTTTGGAGCTTTCTGGTGCGAACCCTCCATTGTGGAGCTTCTCCCCTCCAAAACTGCCTCCTTCCTTCATGCCAAGGCCTAGGGGCATACCAAGGCATGGAGAAACCTGGTACCAGGCCCAGGGAAGAAAAACTCCCCCCTCTAATCCACCATGCGAAGCTTCGAGCTCTCCTCAAGTAGTTTGCCCCCATTGTGATATGGATTCTTCCCCTCTGTTGGCTCCCATGGACGTTCACCTATCTGCAGAATTTTTTTCCCCTCCTCTCATCCCTTTGGTCATGCCTTCTCCTTCTAAACCAACCTGTGAACCAGTCACTGGCCTCTCCCCTCTCTCGAACCCCCCACTTTGAGTGGTTTGATATCTTGGGAAATTCGCTCGGTTATGCGCCACCTCCACCCTACCCCCTTGACACCCCTCCTTTCATCCACCCCCTCCTCACCCCTCCCCATCTATTTCACTCTATTCTCCTCTTCTGAGCTCCTCTTCCTCTTCTCCGCTCTCCAACCACCCTTCTCCTCTCATTGACAGGGATGACGAGCGATTTGAGATCACGACTACTCTGAGCAACATTAAAAAAGATCTAGAGGACATCAAAACAACCATGCGCGAAGTTCAGAACAGGGAAGACGACCATTGGCCTAGAGTGGATACAATGATGGAATTTCTTCAAGACCTTTGAAGAGACATGGCTAACCCAGAGAAAGGAAAATATCATGCAACACAGGTCTTCGTTGGGCCACGTCTAGGTCCAGCTTACTAATTTCTTCCCATGCTCTTTTTTTTCTCTAGCTATCAATATTTTAGCCCTGCGTGGCACAATAGAATTTTGCCTCCATGAAATATGGCCTTTGATAATTCTGGCCCTGCGTGGCCTTGTCGCACAGTTTAGATTTTTGTATTGGACAACGGACAACGGTGGTTTTCCATTTGGGCACTGTTACCATTTTTTGAAATTGGACACCTGGCAAAGGTGATTTCCCAACAGGGCACCAATGCCAAGTAGTCAACTACATACATCCGTATTTTTGACTAGGAATCAATACTAACTCTAAATTACAAAAAAAAAAGTAGTAACACATCACACCACTTCAATTGCTATAAAGAAATTGAAACTAGTGGTTTCCATAGGTCCAAAAAACACACCGATGTTGTAAAGAGCGTGGCATAGGGCCATATTTTTCATAATTCATCAATACAGTGCATCTTATTATAAACACTAACAGTGCACACTGCGCTAGGTTTTGAAAAATAATCATAGTGGTGCGTCTTCTGTAAGGCCCCATTTCCAGTGCGTTAGTAAGAAAACGCACCGCTAAACAACATGTTGATGCTCTGATAAAACTGAAACTTTGGTTCTTTCATTTTAACAAAGTGCATTGGTAATTTTGTGTTCCACAAAGTTCATTTGTGCATTCGTATTAACACATCACACTGCTTAAGTTGTAATGAAACAATTTATCCTAGTGGTGCCTTTAGGTAAAACAAATGCACCAGTGCTATAAAGAGCATGGCACCAGGATGATTATTTCACAATTTAACGGTGTGGTGCATCTTATGGGATGCACCACTAAAAATATGTGGTGGTGCGACAAGAAACGTGGCACACCAGTGTGTGTTAGTAACAAAATTGCATATCGATGTTGTTTGTCTGATATAGAAAACCAAAGTCGGGGAATAGGATCTGTTTTAGGTGCACTAGTTACTTTTTAGATATTTTTGAAAAAAAATAGATTTATTCAAATACAAGTTATTTATATATGTGTGTTTTATAATTTCAATTACACACACACACACACACATGAGTGTGTGTGTGTGTGTGTGCCTAACAATATTTGTATATGAATCAAAGGCGACGACAATATAAAAAATAGTAGGTCGAGATGCACACATTTGTGCATGAGTGGGAGGCCAGGGAGAGGGGGAGGGAGTTGTTCCATTGCCCTATTTCATAGCAGACACATGCCATTTTGATGGATGTTGGCCTCCTCAAGTTTTATCATAAGGGTGAATCCCTCAGGGGGAACTCTTCATTGTTACAACAATTGATCCATCATTGGGATAATTGGGGATAGGGGTTCAGGTTCAGTCCCAATATATGGTATCATCCTGTAGAGGAGGATATTTATTTCATCATTGGATTTTATCCACCACATGAGCAAGAAAGGATTTATTTATCTATTAGATTTTGGTATCCCGAGATCTATAAAACCCTGTATCCGACACCCATTCCTTAAAATTTTCCTCAAGCTGAGCATTGGAACATTTCCTTATTTTCTGTTTGATTTCCTCCTCCATGTGGGAAACCTTAGCTTTGATATCTTCAAAAAACCAACAATGGTAGTCACCCCCCATATTCATGGCTTTGGATTGGGCACATATAATAGGTCGAGAAACATTCCAATGGGGATTTCTTAGTTGAAGGATTAGAGCCTCGACTATGCCCTCTTCTGCTAGATTTAGGCCACATCCCTTCATAAAAATTTGACATTGAATTTGGATTGAAATTGATAGAGGGCATAAAGGTTTGACAAGGATGACAAGCAACAAGGTAACCTTAATATAGAGAGGGAAAGGTAGAAGCCAAGGATTGGGGGGATAGGGTAGGGGCCAAAGTGGAAACCACTCACTCAAGGCTAGAGACCAACAGGAGACCCTCAACACCATCAATAAGGACTCCTTTTGAAAATAGATACTAGGAGCTTCCCTCAACATGTTAGGGAACCGAAGTAGAGAACCAAATAAATTAGAGAAACAAAACAAGAGAGAAACTTAACAAAGAGCTAGGGGAAAGAAAACTAGAGATAGAGCCCGAACCTATATAGTTTCCATTGGAAGCCTATAAGTATCCTTTTCCAAGAGTCAAATTTTCAACTTAGCCATTACCTATAAATTATGTGACAATGCATTTTTTAATAAAAGTCTAGGCCTCATTCATAAGATCTCTTTACCCAAATTCAATTTTGTTATTTCATCCAATATATAGATACATATATTATACATTCTTTCAATATGTTGGATGATATTTGCATGAACCATAGGCATATTAAAGAGGGAGGTGCTCGAAACCACCACTGTTGACCTAACAAATTTGACTCTTTCACCATTGATTCATGTTACTTTGAAAGGGGAGGTGCCAAGAAAGTTTGGTTAAAATAAAAGTTTGGTATATTCAATCTCCTCTTATCAGGTAAGTTTGTTAACTGCTTTGATTTTCTTTCATTCAAAATTATCTTAGACTCATGTGAATTTTGGATAGCCCCAAGAAGAGCTTCCTTTGCCTCAAGTCCTTTTTCTAGAGCCTTACCTGATTCAAACAATTTTATTGACCATGATGGGGATTTTTTTGATACTCATATTTCCATTGAGTTATTAAGTAAAATAAGAGTCTACCATATATCTTTTTAGTAGTGGTACATACCAATTCTCATCCCGGGCTAGTCATTTGTCCTAGGCTATTGTTCCCTCGACCTTTCATTCATTGGATTTTATGGAAACACGTGTCAGCCTATATAACCCCTTGAGTCTCATAGTGGTTTAGCTGTTAGTTCCTATGAAATTTTCTCTATTACTGTTGTGTCAATTTCAACAATGCTTCTTCTACTTTTAGGAGAATTCTCTTTAAATGAGGAAGAATTGGCTACCAAAATTATTATCTTTTCATCCTAATATAAGAAGGAAGTCATTCATCATTACCTACATGATGATGTTCCTATGCCTGACTTGATTTTTCCTCTCCAGGGATTTCCATTCTCAAAATTTTCACAAGAAGTGACTTCTATGATTTCCTTGATTCTAGGATATGATAATGATCTACTAGTGGATGAGGTCATACTTGGTCTAATGGATGAAATTTCTTCTTCCTCTTGCTTACCTCTACTCAAATATTTCTATGCAAATTTCTTGACCCAAGCAATTCATGAGTACAATTACATGGTTACCATGATCTCAAGATGTTTAAGTATCAATAATACCTACTTTACCTATTTTTGTATTTCCAGTGTGAAAATTTTGACCATCTAAACCTAAAGAAATTAAACAAAGATGGTAAACCCCTTCTAATGGTTGACCATGCTTTAATGTTTATGCAGGCTGAGATGAAGGAAGGTTTTGAGGATTTTGCTAATAAATGAATTTTTCATGCTCAAACTATGTTTTATGGAAATCCACCCCCTAGGATGCCTATTGAATTTCTAAACATACTTTAGTTAAGACTAGAAACCAAACCGGGAGACTGGTTTCTTTACCAGGACTTTACTATCCTTAGGATTTATGGATGTGAGATTTAGCCTTACTTATTGTTAGTGTAAATTTTTCCTAATTTTTTTTCTTTGGAGTATATCAGGAAATGGTTGTTCTTAGATTACCTTCATTTTTCTTCAAAAAATTAGAGTTCAAATTTCATCTTACCTTATCAAGTGTTTTCTTTTATTTTCAAAAGTAAATATGCACTAGAGGTTGTGAATAGAATGATGAGTTCATTTTGTTCCAATATAGGAATAGTTTGGGACTATGACCCCTGTCATATTATATCAAATAAAATAATTTATTTAAGTTATTCATGTTATATTAATCATAACAATCCTCAAGTGGAAATATTGGATAACAAGGATACATGGGAGGAGGTGCAATGTCTAATGTAGATGTAGGTAGCTCAATCTAGTTCGGTGAGTGGAATTGCAAAGGAATCAAAACCATCTATTTCAAACATTATGGTCGCACACAATGTTGATTCAAAATGCAACATGACCGATACATGGTAGGTATCAAGTGGAGTGGAACAAGTAGTGGAACCAAAATCTACTTTGGCTATTGGAATTTCATATGAACAATTCAAGATTGGAAGAAAAATAAAGACAATAGAAGGGTCAAGCAAGCTTGAGGTAAGTAATGTACATGAGCTTTATCTTAATAAAAATGGGAAAATACATATTTAAACTACATAGATAATCACATTTACCCTAGAAAATGCATGTGATGAGTCAAAATTATTTTCTCAGGAAGAACTGTCTAAAGAGGTTGAATCTCTCTTGGGAGATTCATAGTCTACATAATTAAATGAGTCAATGGTGGCCATTACTGCTTCCTCTATACAAATGATTCACTATTCCACTGGAGTGGATAAGTATTCAAGTAATTTATTTGAAATTTGATTGGGAGATCAATCTGAAGTAGAACTAATCCGCTAGTGCAAATGCAAGAATAAAATAAGAAATGAAGAAAAATGAAGTTATGTCAAAGGTCCCAAATACTTTTAGATGACCTTGTGGTCTTGATATTTCTGACATCTATAAACCACAAAAGGAACAAATTTAATTTGTTAGTTCTATAACTCGACATCATTAGAGGAGGGGGTGATGTAAATAAAACTGAATATAAAACCGTTTCAATGCAAGTTGATCTAAATCAAGTCAATGTTATAGATATGATTGAGTGGAATATACTAACTAAAGAAATGGTGTCAAGGAAGTTGATTCAATCCATTGTAAATGTTAAAAATATCCAAATCTTAGTTAGAAAGTTGGACACACAACTAAAGCATGGAAGAATAATCAATATAGATAGAACAATCGGGGTAAAGGAATTGGAGGGACATATTGATACTTTGGCTAATGAATCTAACAACTTGAAAATCGTCAAAATTTTATTAGATTCCAAAGATACATAAATCAATATTTCCAAATGAAAATAAAATATGCATGTAGAGTCAAGATAGTTGATAACATATCATCAGGAGAAGGTGGTATTAACTTTGGAAAAAGGAAAACTAAGGGACCAAAATTCTCGATTATCTTGTAGAAATGATGAAATAATAAAGGTGAAAATAAATCTTGTAGATGAACATTTGCTTGGAGTCTAGAAGTCGCAAAGAGAGATTGTTGAAAGGGATTCCCAAGACATGCCCCTTTCAAAATTATTTCAAATGATAGAATACTTGAATGTTGATGATAAAATCATGAATATCTCCAATAAAGAAGATAATGTTGATGATATACTTGAAAAAATAGCATTGTACAAGATTCAAGTTTCTGAATGATCAAATAAGGTTTAAAGTTTAAAAGGTCAAAGAATTTTAGATAAGGAGAAACTATCCCATCTAAATGATGCTCTAAAATAAACGAGTTGCTTATTCAAAACTTACAATAACATATTTATAAAAAGGATTTGGAAATTGAATCATTTTCAAAGTCTTGGGAGAGTCTGTAAGTGTTGCTATAAGATGCTTTGGAACAAATTCAAGGAAGGTAACAATTAATTGTTGCAAATAAATAAATTGTGTATAAAATTATTATTCAAATGAATAATTATAGGCCATATATTGATATTTTCCATAGTGTTGAGGCTATTTTGCTGAAAAATGTATAGTTTGATAATAAGAAGTTATGGCTTGATGTGTCCTGTTATCCCCGATATCTAGGGATAACTAGGAGATCATGTCTCGAGGCCCACAGGTCCTAGACATGAAGTGCCGAGAGCAGGATTGACCCGAGCATGGCCCTGCAGGGCCCATCTTTCTTGTTCTTCGCCAGATTTGTCCTGTCAGCAGCAACAGCTTCCATCACCATCGGTTTGGACTTTCATCAGAGAGGACTCTTGCTCCATGAGGTAATTGGTCCAATCTATCATGGTATGTGTCATGTTTGATCGTTATAACCTTCTTATATATGCATTAGGTTCCTTTCATTTCTGATGACTGCTTGGATCTTACACTAATCCACTTGACCATTGTTGGGGTGATTGATGGGGTGACTTAGCAATCCTGTATTCATGGATTTTGGTTAGCCACTAAGGGGGATTTGCAAAGCCATCGTCTGCTCCCACCATTCTATCATTTTTCATCTTATATCCCGCACATCTATCCCATTCCCCTAGTCCGACCATTAGGATGACCTTCTGAGGGTTACACTTTGTCTTGTGGGAAGAAAGGGCTAAAGGCCCAGGGGGTAAAAGCAACTGGTAAAATATAAAAGCCATAAGAAATGAAACCTAGAGATGCTTTGCCCAAGGGATCCTCGAGAAGGAAATACAAGGCCTCTCGATAAGAAATTGAAGGGACCCTAAGAAAAATAATAAAAAAAGACCTAACCAAGAGGATGGGAGGTCTCATCACGAGCTGACCCATTATGTTCATAGGTATCCAACAATATGACATTGCCACTATTTGGTCACCACACCAGGGCAGTGACCTTTGGTTGCATGGCCAAAGGAAAGGGAGTCTCATCACGAGCCAACCTTATCATTTCTGTGAAGATACCAGTGGGTAACACTGTCAGCTCTNGTCACCATGCCAAGGCAGTGTCCTCTAGTCAGACCTTGAAGTAAAAAAGAAAGAAAAGCAATAAAAGAAAAATAAAGGCAATAAAGGGCTTGGAAAAAATGCATCCATGACGGGTACAACTCACCTCCTACAAAGGCAACCACATACAACACCTGCCCTGGGTCTTACCATGACTGGACATCCCTAGACCACATCACCTCATAAAAACATGGCTTGAATGATATTATGAGGAAACTTTTCATATCTTGTGGTATTATCCCAATAGGTTATTCTGTTGGTTTTCTTCATCTTTGTATAGTAGATCTGTGTAATGTCTTTGAGCTCTTAGATGATATGCTAGGGATTTCATGCATGTATTTGATAAATTTAATGATGAAATATGACTGACATTGCTATGATCCCAAGGACTGATGAGCCCATGGAGGGCGTAGTCTTTGATGTGCAGGACCATACCTGGCGGACAGGTACCAGTGGATTGGTACACATGGGGATATCATTAGTTCGGACCTCCATGGGGTTGAAGAGCCCATCAGATGGTTGATGGGATGGCAGAGGTAGGACAATGTTGTGATGAGCATTTGCATGAAGAATATAGAAGGACGTTCCACCAGGACACCATAGCAGAGCCCGGCCTAGGGGGGATCACCCACTGCAGATGGGACGATGGATTTTTATGGACAGGACGTCACCTGAAGTAGCTGGACATTTTCTGGAGCAAATGGCAGTGTGTTGGGGTCATTTGGCACATGTGGTAGCTTGGAGAAGCCCTAGAAGGGTGAACGTTCTACTTTTTGGATGTTGATCTTGCCCAAAAAGGGCCAACGTCTCCCTCAGAGAGGCCTGACGTCTCCCTTTTAAGCTCATATTGTGACGTTTTTAGCATTAAATGTGAAAAACAATGTAATATTGTTACTCAACCTTGTTAGTTGTTTTAATGACCTATTTTTCAATTAAAGGTCATTTGGATGATATAAAGAGGGGGCGTTGCCTCTCATTTTTTGACATAACACAACTCACTCTCTTGTGAGAGAATCTTTTTTAGTCTTTTTCTTTCGTATTTTGCTCTTGGAAGTGAGGCACTACTCTTGTGGAGGATCATCTTTGGCATTTTTATGGTGTTTTCTATCATTTGGAAGGTTTACAACTAGGGTTTGATAAGCTCTTCATTGATTTGTAAGTGTATTTTCCATGCAAAAATTCTTAATTGAATGGTTGTAAGTTAAATCTCTTGCATTTATGGTTACATTGTTGTTATTTTGCTTAATCATTGAAACCCTAGGTAGCAAGCACACAAGTAGGTCCTTGCTTCATGTCCCCATGATAGAATACTTGTTTTAGCCATTGATTAAGGAGAATATAGCCTA
>ML784071.1:307311-320502 GCA_009831015.1 Picea engelmannii | reverse complement strand
GGGGTAAAAGTAGCTGGTAAAAGATAAAATCCATAAGAAATGAAACCTAGAGATGCTTCGCCCAGGGGATCCCTGAGAAGGCAATAAAAGGCCTCTCGATAAGAAACTGAAGGGACCCTAAGAAAAATAATAAAACATGACCTAACCAAGAGGATGGGAGGTCTCATCATGAGCTGACCCATTATGTTCATAGGTATCCAACAGTATGACATTGCCATTATTTGGTCACCACGCCAGGGAAGTGACCTTTGGTTGCATGGCCAAAGGAAAGGGGGTCTCTTCATGAGCCAACCTTATCATTTCTGTGAAGATACCAGTGGGTAACACTGTCAGCTCTGGTCACCATGCCAAGGCAGTGTCCTCTGGTCAGACCTTGAAGTAAAAAATAAAGAAAAGCAATAAAAGAAAAATAAAGGCAATAAAGGGCTTGGAAAAAATGCATCCATGACGGGTACAGCTCGCCTCCTACAAAGGCACCCATAGAAAACACCTGCCCTTGGTCTTACTATGACTGGACATCCCTAGACCACATCACCTCATAAAAAAATGGCTTGAATGATCTTCTGAGGAAACTTTCCATCTCTTGTGGTATTAGCCCAATAGGTTATTCTGTTGGTTTTCTTCAGCTTTGTGTAGTAGATATGTGTAATGTCTTTGAGCTCTTAGATGATATGCTATGGATTTCATGCATGTATTTGATAAATTTAATGATGAAATATGACTGACATTGCTATGATCCCGAGGAATGATGAGCCCATGGAGGGCGTAGTCTTTGATGTGCAGGACCATACCCGACGGATAGGTACCAGTGGACCGGTACACATGGGGATATGATTAGTTCGGACCTACATGGGGCTGAGGAGCCCATCAGATGGTTGCTGGGATGGTAGAGACAGGACAATGTTGTGATGAGAATTTTCATGAAGAAGATAGAAGGACGTTCCACCAGGACACCATAGCAGAGCCCGACCTAGAGGGGATCACCCACTGCAGATGGGACGATGGCTTTTGATGGACAGGACGTTACCTGAAGCAGCTGGACGTTTTCTGGAGAAAATGGCAGTGTGCTGGGGTCATTTGGCACATGTGGCAGCTTGGAGAATCCCTAAAAGGGCCAACGTTCTGCTTTCTGGATGCTGATCTTGCCCAAAAAGGGCCAACGTCTCCCTCAGAGGGGCATGACGTCTCCCTTTTAAGCTCATATTGTGACATTTTTAGCATTAAATGTGAAAAATAGTGTAATATTGTTACTCAGCCTTGTCGACTATTTTAATGACCTATTTTGTAATTAAAGGTCATTTGGATGATATAAAGAGGGGACGCTGCCTCTCATTTTTTGACATAACACAACTCACTCTCTTGTGAGAGAATCTTTTTTAGTCTTTTGCTTTGGTATTTTTCTCTTGGAAGTGAGGTGCTACTCTTGTGGAGGATCATCTTTGGCATTTTTATGGTGTTTGCTATCATTTGGAAGGTTTACAACTAGGGTTTGATAAGCTCTTCATTGATTTGTAAGTGTATTTTTCATGCAAAAATTCTTAATTGAATGGTTGTAAGTCAAATCTCTTGCATTTATGGTTACATTGTTGTTATTTTGCTTAATCATTGAAACCCTAGGTAGCAAGCACACAAGTAGGTCCTTGCTTCATGTCCCCATGATAGAATACTTGTTTTAGCCATTGATTAAGGAGAATATAGCCTAGCCGTTGCTACACTAATTCCCCTTCTTCTGAGTTAGTTTTGAAACATAAATTGAAGAAAGAAGACGTCCTAGGCCTAATTGAGTTTACACCTAGGGTTTTGACTTTTAGGGTTTGAAAGGCCTTGCCTTTGCAACACTTTTCATCCCTAGATTTATGTTTTGAAGCTAGCCGTTTTTTCCAAGGATTTTTAAGGAAAGAGGGAGGAGCATGAGGCCTTGCTTAAGCAACACCGGAATGAGCCTCCTCCCCTTAGGGTTTTGACTTCATGGCCCTGCCATTGCAGCACCATCAAGCCTAAATCTCTTGTCCTTGAATTTAGATTCTCCCGAGACTTTAGCCTTTCTCCTTGACTCCATTATACCCTAAGGCACTAGTATATAACTCCAACGTTGAGATTCTTGTGTTAAAACAACACTTTTAAACTTCTTAAATTTGAAACCCTACTAACCCTAACGTCTCACTAACCTTAATTTAATGATGACGTCATGCCTAGTTTGAAACTTTGGCTGATTAAAAACGTTGTGGCTTGGTCATCTAACAATAGACATTGAAGTGTTGATTATTGTCATTGGCTAATTTGCAAAATGTCCACCTCTTTGCCTATCAAACTAACCCTAGGACTAGGTTGACGTCACCTCTAGTATAGTGACGCAACAACCTTTGTATGTGAGCATATGATGATATTGAATGCATTGTGTTAATTCCAAGATTGATTGTATACATTGGATGCTATATCATTTCCAGTATTATTGAGAAGTAATATTACAAGCCATAGTCATTTTTTGCACTCATTGACTTCGTCAATAATTACTGCTATTTATGCTCATTAAATGCTGATAGTCATTGATTTATGAAGTACTAACCACTGTTGCACATTTTAGTTTTATTGTTGTCTTGTCTAACAAACAGGTGCCTATTCTATGGAATACCTTCATTTTGACTATCTTCTTGGTGGTAATCTGTGAAAGGGTAAACTTACCTTGATCCTTTGAATCCTTTGCATTTCAAAACCCCAGATTGCCAGGGACATCTCCTTTGGGATTAGCCACCCTAAATAGAAAGAGTCCCCCATCGAGGTGACAGTGGGTGGGGAAGCTCCTGTTATGCCAGTTTGACCTTTACCTTTAAGCTACCTGACCTAGACTACAAACTGAGCGATAACATGTCCCATAAAGTTGAAGAAGCTAGTACAGTTCTTAAACACACTATTGTTGGAATCACTAGATGTAATAGGAATCAGGGATATGACTGTTTTTATTCTTGATATTGAAAGAGTAAATTTCAAGAAATAGTTGATACTTGCTGATCCAGATGGATCTCTATGGCCATCCACCTTTTCCACTAAATCACCATTTTGAGCCCATGGTTTTGATAAACCATGATATTCACCCTTTTGATGGGGAATGGAATGTAATTTCATCTTCATTTGTTAATTACAAAATTCATGTAATTATTTCCTAGTGGTCTTATGTACATGCCTACAACATAGCGTTAATGCACCATATCCCATTAGAACTTTTTAGTTAAGCGTGGTTAGGATAATGTAGTACTGGGATGGGTGACCGCCCGGGAACTCCTAGTGTTTTACATGCCTATGGAATTTTATAAACTTAGTCCAATTTATCCCACATGCATCATGGAAATTTTTCTCCTCTCACTCTCTCATATATAATTGAGGTGAAGGAGGCCCTTTAAGCATGCAATGGAGTGTTATGTAAATCTTGTTGCGAATGAAGCATAGCCAACATATCTTTCTTTTCAGAGATAAGCTACCCCATTCTGAAAATGTTTGTTCTACAGTGTTTTTCTCTCTCTTGTTCATTAATAGAAGTTGGATTTCATTATATTTTCGTGTTCTCTGCATTATCTATGTGTATTTCCTTGTTATATATCGGTTATATTTTTGTCTTCATGTCGTTCTAAAAATAATCCGGATCAATGGTATCAGAGTAGGCTGCTCCTTGTTGTTTCTCAGAGCAAGTCCCCGACGAGGTCAAGGTATAGAGAGTTGGGTCTCGAGCTAATTTCCCTTGAGAAAAACTTCTCTCACCAGCCCAATCAACCTCCCATGGCAGATGAAAAGAGAGATGACAAAGCAGGAGATCCTTTCAAGACGTTGCTCGAGGAAGCCTTCATGCAACATAAGAATGCGATGAGGGATAACTTTTCTCAAATCCTTTGAAGACTACCGATGGAAATGACTGAGGCATCTTCAACAAGAAGCCATTTCACAAGTGCAACACCCTTCAAGGTACAAGTCAATTTTTATATCCCATTATTTGAAGGCCAGATAGATGTAGATGCTCTAGAAAAATGGTTGAATATGCTTGAAGGTTACTACTATGTCCAATATTTTTCCGACAATGAAAAGATCATCTCCGCGCTCCTTAAATCCCTTCCCCATGTCAGAGCTTGGTGGGAAGGTTACTGGGAGAGGTACACCGCGAATGAATCTACACTATTTGGGAGAGAACCCACTTGGACGGCCTTTGTAGATTTCCTAAAGGAGGAGTTCTATCCTGTCGGAAACTATGATGACCAATACATGAGATTGACAACTCTACGTCAGAAAAGAGACCAGACGATGTCGGAGTACACCAACATATTTCATACTTTGTGCTCAAAGCTAGGTATGAAAGACTCTTAGTGACACCTGGTTTTGAAGTACCGAAGTGGTCTACACAGATACATCCAAATAGAGATTGATTTCTTAGACATCTTCTCACTGGGAGTTGCTTATCAATATGCAGTCAAAATTGAGCATAAATTCAAGCAACTGAGTAAGTAGGAGAAGTATGGAAAAGGAAAATATAACTCACATAATGAAGGATAGAGCAAGGAATACCAACCTCAATATATCCAGTCCCATATGCGGGAAAAGAAGGGTAACAAAAATTCTAAGAAAGACACCAGAAAATGGTGTGAGTTCCACAATATCCCTTGGAACAACACCGATGAATATTGCTCAATACAAACATTGGTGGTTGAGCTCAAAGACAAAGAGTCAAACCCCAACTTGGAATTTGATTCAGAAAATAATAAAAGGAGACATATCATTGATGTAGAACCCACTTCCATTGTCGCAACTGCAACAATCCAACTAGAAGAGGATCCTGAGGGTGGGGATCAACTCTTCCATTCATAGATGGGGGTAAAGGGGACCCCACTACATTTTATTGTTGATAGCAGAAGCCAAAAGAACATCATATCAGTAGAGGTTGTCAAGCAGTTGGATTTTCTAACAACACCACACCCGTAGCCATACAACATTGGGTGGCTTTGCCAGGGTCAAGATCTTCATGTCAACCAACAATGTCTCCTATCCTACGACATCAAGCTCTTCAAGGATGATGTATTGTGTTATTTTTCCCCACTGGAAGTTTGTGATGTTCTATTAGGCCAGCCATATATGTGGAGGCATCATGTTATTTATGAGTCTCGACCCTGTAGCATCATTGTTACTCTGGGGGGTCAGCTATACAAGATACCATAGGTAGTTCTAACTATTTTCCCACCAAAACAATGCCACAGAGTAATCTCTCATACTGCAAAGTTTAGCCTCTTCACAATCTGATTAGAAGGTGAACAAAAGGACACTGCAACCAATGCAGCCTCAACCCAAGACCTTTCTATCCAGTAGAAGAAGATCGACAAGATTGTAGAAGAGTACCAATATGTTCTTGCTGCACCTACGGGGGTGCCTCCACACAGCCCAATCAAGCAAGGTTATAACAGAACCCTTCATACACTTCATGTTGCATCTTCACCAATAGAGTCCTCCCACACTCAGGTAGATCATGCAACTATATTGGTTGAACAAATCCAACCCCTCCAACAATAGGTTCATGACAACCTTCAACAAGCTAAGTAGGACAACGTCTGCAACAAGGCAAGCAACGCACCAAGCTTCAGATTTAGCAGAAGTCTCCCCATCTCCCATGGGAAATTGACGCAATGAGGACCATTGCTTCCTAAGGGGGGAGGAATAATCCAGATAGATCTCGGTGTCCATCCACATTTTCCACTGAATCACCATTTTGAGCTTGTGATTTTTATAAACCATGATATTCACCCATTTGATGGGGAATGGAATGTAATATCATCTTCATTTTTTAATTACAAGCATCATGTAATGATTTCCTAATGGTCTTATGTACATGCCTACAACATAGCGTTAATGCACCAGATCCCATTAGAACCCTATAGTTAAGCGCGCTCAAGATAGAGTAGTACTGGGATGGCTAACCGCCCAAGAAGTCCTAGTGTTTGACATGCCTATGGCATTTTATAAACTTAGTCCAATTCATCCCACGTGCATCATGGGAATTGTTCTCCTCTCACTCTCTCATATATAATTGAGGTGAAGGAGGCCATTTAAGCATTCAATGGAGTGTGATGTAAAGCTTGTTGTGAATGAAGCGCAACCAACATCTCTTTCTTTTCAGAGATAAGCTACCCCATTTTGCCAGTTTTTGTTTTACAATGTTTTTCTCTCTCGTTCATTAATAGAAGTTAGATTTCACTATATTTCTGTGTTCTCCACATTATCTCTTTGTATTTCCTTGTTATATATCGGTTATATTTTTGTCTTCATGTCGTTCTCAAAATAATCTGGATCACTTGCAACATAAGATAAATCCACATAAATAAATAAGGGTTCAAGGGAGTTCAAGAGTCAAGTCTCTCTAGATTGCAAGTTATGTTTCCTTCTCCATGGTTCAAAGAATTAATATTGTATGGATCTCATGTTAATGAAGATCATTTGATTGCATGTTGCAATAATATTGAGAGCATAAGAAAAGGCTCGGGACCCATATCAAGAAAGAAAATCATTGATATGTTACTTAGTGATTTTAGCATTTTGATTCTCATTAAAATCTTGTATAAATATCAACCCCCATTTCTTTTCATTTATACACTAAACTTGATATTGCATATAGGAGAAAAAATATATATACTAACAAAAAAAAAAGTATGAAAGGAAAATACACATCATGCATATGAATATTTGGTATTATATCATTTGATGCAATAATTCATCAGGAAGCACTCATTTATGATACTCAAGCATCCTAATTTGAAGGGAAGTGGTTGTGGAATCAAGAAATAGTTAAATTTGAAGGGATATTTACGCAATAAAGGAAGCATTTAGGTGGGTCAACAATTCTAAGAATTAGCATTTGATTGCTTTCTTTATATCTCGTTTCAATGAGAATGAATTTTGTTTGAAACATTTGTAATTTCAGCACAAAGACAATTATGGAAGTTTTTAGAGGATTCACCCCACCATTTTGTTCAATCTATACTCTTTTGTTCAATCTATACTCTTTAAAGTTTTTCCTAAAATTTTATTATATTTCCTCATGTTTACAATAGTGTCATTTTCTATTGTTGTGTGGATTTATAGTAGACTCATGTAGTCATATTGATTGAAATATTGGACTTATCCATATTTCTTATATGACTTAAGTTTCACTTAAACTCATCTAGTTTTTTTGTTTAGTTTAATATATAATGTTATTTTGGATATCATATATGATATTTCAAGTGAATGGGTTGCTTAGTTTAATATATAATGTTATTTTGGATATCATATATGATATTTCAAGTGAATAGGTTGAGTATGATGTATTTGTGAACTTAGTTGATAATGTTAAGTATTTAATACTTCATTATGTGGTGACTAGATGCATTTTTAAGTATTTTGCATTATTATTTTATTATATTTTCATCTCATCCTTAATTATTGTCATGGAAATATACATTTAATGGATAATTAATAGATAATATTTTTAATACTTTAGTTTTACATGTTAATATGACGAGCCAACAAATTATCATTTTTTAACACTTTATTTTTCTTATTATTAAACCCTTTTCATTTCTCATAATCCTACTTCATCCCATTTTAATTTCTATATGTGGGATTTAGGCTCTAGGTGATTTTCTAATTGCATTTCTTAATATTTCATTGGATTTCTAATTAACATTAGGGGGAGTGGTGTGTTATGCATTTACTTTTAAAGTAACATCTCATGGGTGGAAAAGTTGTTATTGGGTTTTTCTTTAAAAGTCCACATGTTCTTTAAATCAGGATCATTGCACATCCCTTTCCACATATTTAAAGTCATTAATTGCTGATACAATTGCAGGGTTCCCATATTTTCAAATCAACTTGCTATATAATTAGGCCTGTAGCAACTTAGAACTGCCTAAATATATGTGTGTTCACAATAGATTGAGCTAACCAAATTTACAAACGACACCAACATTTCCAAGTCTTATGAACCATTAAATAAAGGATGCAAGGTGATAGAAGAATATGTTGGCATGTTTACAAGAAGAGAGTGCTTGTCATTGATGGCAATAACAATAACAACGATGACAAACATGCAGACAAGGAAGATCAACAGACAGTCAGGCAAGGAAGAACAACATTGATTGAAAGGCAAGATCAAAGCGTTGATTCGACTCCATTTCAGAGTTTTGGCTATCAGGATTTCGAATACCGGGAGTTGGGGATGTCAAGAACTCTTACTACAGGAGTCCCGAAGTCATGAAATGTGAAATTGAGAAATGTCAAAGACTCCATACCGGAGGTTCGGATACCAGGAGTTGGAGATGTCAAGGACTCTCACGACAAAAATCCCGAAGTTGCGAAGTGTGAAAAGCCGAAAAGCTGACCCAACTCCAGTTCAGAGTTTCGTAGATCGGGACTTGAAGGTGTCAAGAAATTTCACATCAAGAATGCTGAAATCGTGATATGCGAAATCGCGAAGTGATCGAGGCCGACAGATCCAGGAGGTGAATGTGGCAGACCACTTTAGAACGGACAGGTGGAAGACTATGACACGTGGCATGATCAAACAACGAAAAGTGTCAAGTTGATTTGGCATTTCAAGCCACTGGAAATCACAATTATGAGTGACACGTGGCAACCACTTGGGTCATGACACGTCATCGAGTGACGCAAGACTGACCTCACTTTGGGAGTTTTTGCTTCAGGAGTTTTTAACTCCATCACTCCCCAAAATCCCTGAAGGATGAAGTCCCAGGGCAGAGGATAGTCGTCAAATCATCTAGAGTGTGGACCGTTGATTCGACTCCATTTTTGAGCTTCGGATACTGGGAGTTGGAAGAGTCAAGTAACGAGACTCTTCATCACAAGAGTCCCGAAGCGGCAAAATGGGAAATGTTGAAATCTCGAATCAGGCACAAGGAAGGCCCGTGAAGTGTCGAATTCACATCAAGATATGGACCGTTGGGTCCATAGGACACGTGACGATAGATAATCATTTTTCTGACTGCAAAGTCAAAGGAATGGGGTTCCCTAACCTCTCGAACTCGCAACAGGGATTCACGACATGTGAAATTGCAAAAGACTAGATGCGAAATGCCGAAATGATTGGAGCTAGTGCAACCAAGCTCCATTTTAGAGCTTCGGATATCGAGACATGGAGCATCAAGAACTCATCGCCATTGGAACGCCGAAGTGCCGAAAAGAGAAATCGTGAAATCACTATGTGGATAAGTGCTCAGTCACCTCTCGTAGTCACATGGTTGAAGAGCTGTAGATAAAAGCTTGAAGTGACAAGCTTTTTTTTTTCAGAGTTTTGGAGATTGCGACTTGGAGAGTCGAGATGCCACGCAACAGGATTGCTGAAATTCCGAAATGCGAAACACGTTTTGGCTCAGCTTGTGGTCATGGCCATTGGTCACATCGACGAAAGATGGAGGAAGGAGATAGTGCAGACAAGCTCCATTTCAGAGTTTTGGGGATCGGGACATGGAGAGTAATGAAATCTTTACCACGGGGATCCTGAAATGCCAAAGTGTGAAATGGAAAAATGAATGCAATTTTCAATGAATTCAATTCAACGGTGCAGATGAATTTGAATAAGATTAGAGGGCTACTGTTGCACTTCACAGTGTAACTGCTAGAAACAAATGATGGTTTCTGCCAGAGGATGAGCTCGTCTATGACAGATAAGATGAAGAGTTTCAATTGCCAGAGAATCTGAGGAATCTCGATATAGCACCCAGTGATGATGGATGTGTGGGGGAAATTGCTAGAGAAGCTGAAGAGTTACCATGATGATCAGGCATATCACTCACAATGGGCAAGATATGCAGAACAGAGAGAGACAACATGGAACACAGGAGATGGGATAGTTGTGGAAGAGTGAAGTGGAGGAAACACCCTGATGTGGAGGAGATTAGCAGTGGACGAGATGCAAGAGAAAGAAGCAGATTGCATGCACAAGGTGCACAAAGAATATAATAATGATGAACAAAGAAGAAATAGGGGTTGTTGTGGTGATTGAGGTGTGAAGAAGGAGGTAGAGCACAACAGTAGAAAGGTACAGAAGGGGAATGGTGCATTGAAGGGACATGGCACAGAGAGAATAAAAGGCAAAAGAATATAAAGTTCAAGGAGTGTGCAGAAGACACTGATGCAGACAGAGAATTGCAATGTGGCAGAATAGTGATGAGACCGGTAAGCCATTGAAGAACTTTATATCACTGTAATAAGTCATGATAGCAAAGATTTATATTTTAGGGTGGTAGGGAGGTGCTAGGGAGGACTTTTGTCCTTAGAGGTTCGAGTGGGTGCTTGAACAAAGGGAGTTGTAGCTTCCATTTGGTTGCAACCAGAGAAACCAGGGTGGTAGTGTGGTGTAAGGGAGAACTGTTGTTCTCTGTTTTATAGGTTGGTTCCTGTATGATCGAAACTTGGTGCTTACATCTAGTTGGTGCTTGAACACTTGGGGAGTTGGTGCTTCCTTCTAGTTGGTGCTCTCAACAAGTAGCAGATTGCAAAACAGAGGTTGTAGCCTCATTATGATTTGGTGCTCATATGTATGATAATGTAAAGAATGTATAGATTACTTATCATATAAAGAAGAAGAGGTTTTTATCCTTTATGGGTTTCCTCAGGAAATATCTGTCTTTGTGTATCTCATATGTGTGAATGATGTTGAATGGTCTATTTCTTACTTCCCTGCATTATTGTAATTGTCATTGAGTGATCTGGAAAGAGTTTAAAATAAGTATTATTGTTTAAGAAAGGTTACAACTGATTCACACCCCCCCCCTCTCAGTTGTCCAACAATTGGTATCAGAGCCGACCCCTTTTACCTAAGGGTATATCCTAGAGCTTAAAAATGTCAAGCCATGAAGGAAATTCAACCAATAAGTCCCCTATGTTCAATGGAACAAACTTTGCCTTCTGGAAAGTGAGAATGAGAACCTACATAATGGCTTTAGGAGAAGATGTCTGGGATGTGGTAGATACTGGTTATGTAAAACCAATTGTACTAGCTAAAAAGGATGACAAGCTAGAATTTAGCTTCAACGCTAAGGCTATGAATGCTATCTTGAGTGGACTTGCAGAAGCAAAATTCGTAAAAGTTATGCACCTAGGAACTGCCAAAGAAATGTGGGACAAACTCATTAGTAGTTATGAAGGTAATGAGAAGGTAAAGGATGCCAAGCTTCAAACTTACAGAATACAGTTTGAACAATTGAATATAAAGGAAGATGAAACTGTTGGAAAATACTTTCTGAGAGTAGAAGAAATGGTAAATGCAATGAAAGCACTTGGTGAAAAAATTGAGGAACCTTCTTTAGTTTAGAAAATCTTGAGATCTTTCCCAGATAGGTTCAACTCGAAGGTCTCCGCTATTGAAGAACTTAATGATCTAAAAACCTTGGAGTTTGATCAACTTCTAGGAACATTGATTGCTTATGAAATGAGAATAGTTAAAGATAAACCCACCTCCAGAGAAGCATCATTTAAAGTAGACAAGAATGAGGATTCTGAGCTCGATGAAATTGAAGAAAAATTTGTGAAGAGATTGAAGAAGGGATCAAGCAAATACAAAGGCAAACTGCCTTTCAAATGTTTCAACTGTGGTAGGATAGGTCATTTTGAAAATAAATGTCCCCACAAAGGAAAGGATTAGACATGTGATGATGAGGAGAAGCACAAACATAGAAATTTCTTTAAAGAGAAAAACTTTAAGAAGAAAAGTCTTTGCGTAAACAATGATGATGATCCTTCAGATGATGAAGACAATGACTCCTCTATTGAAGATAAACTAAATGACTTCATACTTATGGCCAAAGAGGATTATGATAATAAAATCACAGGAAGTGATGCTAATGAAGAAGAAGTCGTGGTTGACATGGAAGGAGAACTGATCAGTGCACTGGAATAGATTGACAGACTAAGAATTAAGAACATAAAGAAAAGACAATTACTGATACAATTCGAGAAAGACAGTAAAGAACCTAATGAAGACCTTGTCCTACTAAAAGTGGAATTAGAAGAGGCAAAGAAAATCAAGGACATTCTGAAACGACAACTATCAGAAAAGAAGGCAAGACGTGAAGCCTTAGAACAAGAAGTAGTGAAAACTAGGAAAGAGATGGAGAAGTTTCAAGCCTTATATAATCAAAATATGTCAAGTATCAAAGCCTCAGAAGGATTAGCCACCATTCTGAATCAACAAAGGAATCCAAAGCTGAAAACTGGTTTGGGTTATGAAGAGGGATCAAGTAGTGGTAAGCCAAGAAACGAAGAACCCATCAAGTTTGTCAAATCTACCACCGATGACAACAACAAACCTACAGAAACAAAGGAAGAAAACCAACTGCCCAGGACTAGTAAAGAAAAAGGTGCTAGGACTAAATCTATAGAACAAAGAAATAGTGCGCTCCCTGCTGAAAGACATCATAAGCATGGAAGAAATCGATTTGCTCAAAGAAGACAACCATTTTCCAGGTACAAATAATTTTTCTATGGTTATTGTTTCTAGTGTTCTAACTTTGGTCACAAAGCTGTAAATTGTTCCTTAAGACTTAGACATGAGAAATTAAGTTTTCAAAGGAATAAGTACTTTCCACAACAAAGAATGATACAACCAAGTAACAAAACTTCTCAGATTGCAAATTGCTAAATTAAGTTTAGAGACATGCAACTAAGGAGGTCAAGAAATAATCAACATTCAATAAGTAGACAATGCTGCAACAATAATTTTGATGTATTGAACAATGAGATTGAATGCTACATCTGTCATAACTATGGACATAAATCTGTTGACTGTCGATTAAGGAACTATGAACCAGATTTGAATTCCCCTGCTGAAAAGGTCAAGGTTTGGAAGAAGAAAGAAAGTGACAAGCGTGGATTAGTGTTGTCATCTCAAAGAAAAATGAACCCTTGGTATATAGACAGTGGATGCTCCAAACATATGATGGGAGCCAAAGGTAAGTTTCTATCTCTAAGTGAAAGAAAATTAGGAAACATAACCTTTGGAAATGATGCTCCAGGTGAAATAAAAGGTAAAGGGATGGTGAGTTTAAGTAATGGAAAAGGAAAAGCCCAAGATGTTCTACTTGTAGATGGGCTGAAACATAATCTACTCAGTGTAAGTCAAATGTGTGATAGAGGATGTGAAGTGGTGTTCACGTCCAAGGACTGCAA
>ML784071.1:284144-307261 GCA_009831015.1 Picea engelmannii | reverse complement strand
TGGTTATGGCATAGGAGACTTGGATATCTAAACTTTGACCACTTAATCAAACTCAAAAATCTCGAGGCAGTAAAATATCTTCCGAGAATATCAAAGCCCGAAGATTCAATGTGCAAACCTTGCCAAGTAGGAAAGCTAAATAGGACATAGTTTAAGTCCAAGAGATTTACTTCAACAGAGAAACCACTCCAACTAGTTCATATGGATTTATGTGGACCATCAAGACAGGAAGGCACAGGGAAAGAAAACTACTTCATGTTAATTATTGATGATTACTCCATACTAACTTGGGTTGTCTTTCTCAAGGAAAAAGTTGAATCTTTTGAGAAGTTTAAAATATTTAAGGCTTTAACTGAGACTCAAAGAGGCAAGAGGTTAAAGGCAGTAAGATCATACCAAGGAGGAGAGTTTATGTCAAGTGACTTCAAGGAATTATGTGATAAGGATGGGATCAAGAGAGAATACACCATCCCAAGAACTCCACAACAAAATGGAGTAGTTGAGAGGCAAAACAGAACAGTGCAGGAAATGGCCATGTCAATGATGAATGAGAAGAACATTGGTCAAACCTATTGGGTAGAAGAAATACACACAACAGTCCATGTTCTTAACAAATCCCACCTCAGACTACAAAGTGACAAGACACCTTATGAACTGTGGTATGAGAGACCTGCTTCAATTAAACACTTCAAAATTTTTGGGAGTAAATGTTACATAAAGAATAATGATGAGAACCTTGGAAAATATGATGATAGGGTTGATGAAGGTATCTTCTTAGGGTATGCTACAAACAACAAAGGATACAGATGCTATAATAAGAGGCTGCATAAAATGGTTGACTGTATTGACATAAAAGTTGATGAGGGAATCCCAGCAAGAGAGGTGTACAATAATGAGTCTTCTACATAAGACACAACTAAAGCTGAAGATGAACAGGTCCAAGAATCAGAAAATGAAGACTCTGAATCAGATGAAGACACATATACTCAGACATACTCAAATTAGAAAACAACTTCAAATTCCTCCTCCAGAATCACTCAAAAGAATCATCCTGCAAGTCAAATAATTGGTGAAAAAGAAAAAGGTGTACAAACTAGGAGAAAGCTAATCAAAAACACCGAACAATCACATATATCTTTCATATCCATGCTAGAACCCAAGAATTTTAATGAAGCTAGTAAAGATGACCATTAGGTTAAAGCAATGAATGATGAACTTGATCAGATTGAGAAAAACAATACGTGGGAGATGGTTCATAGACCTGAAGGTAAAAATGTCATTGGCTCCAAATGGATCTTTAAGAATAAATTGAATGAGCAGGGACAAGTTGTCAGGAATAAAGCAAGATTGGTCTGGAAAGGGTATGCTCAGATAGAAGGACTGGATTTTGATGAAACATTTGCGCCTGTGGCAATATTAGAAGCTATCATAATGTTTCTTTCCTATGCTTGTCATAAAAGGTTTAAAGTCTATCAAATGGATGTCAAGTCAACTTTTCTAAATGGAGATTTAAGTGAAGATTTCTATATGGAACAACCAGAGGGTTTCGAACTGTCTGATAATTCTGACTTAGTATGCAAGCCGAAGAAAGATTTATATGGGTTAAAACAAGCCCCTCGATCCTGGTATCACAGACTGGATACATATCTCAAAGACAACGGGTTCAAGAGAGGAACAATTGATAACAATCTGTATATCAAAATGGAGGATAATGATCTGCTCATCGTATTGGTCTATGTAGATGACATCATCTTCGGATGTAATAAGGATTCGTTGGTACAATGGTTTCTACCATGGAGTCTAAGTTTGAAATGTCTATGATAGGTGAACTGTCATTTTTTCTTGGTCTGCAAATTACTTAGAGGTCTGAAGGGATGTTCATTTCTCAAGAAAAATATCTAAGAGAAATGTTGAAAAGATTTCAAATGGAAGATTCTAAACCTGTGGGCACACCTATGGTTACTAGATGCAAATTAAGTAAGGATGATGACTCACCTAATGTTAATCAAAGTTCATATAGATCAATGATCAGTATCCTGCTGTACATCACAACATCTCGCCCAGACATAACGCATGTTGTTGGAATGGTAGGAAGATATCAGTCTGCACCTAAATATAGTCATTTGCTAGCTATCAAAAGGATATTTAGGTATTTGAAAGAAACAATGACTTATGGTCTGTGGTATCCCATAAATCAAAATTTTCAGTTAACTACTTATTCAGATGCAGATTGGGTAAACTGTGTTGATGAGAGAAAAAACACCAGTGGAGGAGCATTCTTCCTGGGTGACTCATTAGTAGCATGGCTTAGTAAAAAGCAAGGTTCCATTTATTTATCAACTACAAAGGCATAGTACATTGCTACTGCTACCTGTTGTACTTAGATATTATGGATGATTCAGACACTTGTGGACTTGGAGGTAAAATACACTGCACCGATCCCAATCCATTGTGATAACACTAGTGCCATCAGTGTGTCCAAGAATCCTATATTCCACTCCAAGACCAAGCATATTCCCATAAAATACCATTTTCTAAGAGAGCAGGTCACCAATCAGATTGTTCAGGTCCATTACATTCCGACCACAGAAAAAATTGCAGACATATTTACTAAACCCCTAGCCAAGACACCATTTGAATATCTCCGACAGAATTTGGGTGTCATCCCATCTCACATCTAAGAAAGTCCATCCTGATAGGGGGAGTTTGTATTGGTTGAACATCTGATACCTCCTAAACATACTGCAACATCTCAGGGGGAGCGTGTTTTCTTTGACATTGATGTCAAAGGGGGAGAAAAGGAGTGGTCCAGACCGGATCCTATAGTTGGAGGTCCAAAAAGATGAGCGCAACTGTTCAGGGTTGCCATCAATGCCAAAGGGGGAGATTGTTGGCATGTTTACAAGAAGAGAATGCTTGTCATTGATGGTAAGAACAACAACAATGATGACAAATAGGTAGACAAGGAAGATCAACAGACAGTCAGGCAAGGAAGAACAACAATGATCGAAAGGCAAGATCAAAGTGTTGATCTGACTCCATTTCAGAGTTTCGACTACCGAGATTTCGGATACCAGGAGTTGGGGATGTCAAGAAATCTTACTACAGGAGTCCCGAAGTCACAAAACCTAAAGTCATGAAATGTAAAATCGCGAAATGTCAAAGACTCCATACTATAGGTTTGGATACCGGGCGTTGGATATGTCAAGGACTCTCATGACAGGAATCCCGAAATTGCGAAGTGCGAAAAGCCGAAAAGCTGACCTGACTCCAGTTCAGAGTTTTGTAGATCGAGACTTGAAGGTGTCGAGAACTTTCACATCAAGAATGCCGAAATCATGATATGAAAAATCGTGAAGTGATCGGGGTCGACAGATCCAGGAGGTGAATGTGGCAGACCACGTCAGAAAGGATAGGTGGAAGATTATGACACGTGGCATGATCAAACAACGACAAGTGTCATGTCGATTTGGCATTTCAGGCCATTGCAAATCACAATTATGAGTGACATGTGGCAACCACTTGGGTCACGACACATCATCGAGTGACGCAAGACTGACCTCACTCTAGGATTTTTTGCTTCGGGAGTTTTTAACTCCATCACTCCCCCAAAGTCCCAAATTATGAAGTCCCGGGGCAGAGGATAGTCGTCGAATCATCTAGAGTGTGGACTGTTGATCCGAATCCATTTTGGAGCTTTGAATACCAAGAGTTGGAAGAGTCAAGTGACGAGACTCTTCATCACAAGAGTCCCAAAGCGGCAAAATGTGAAACGCCGAAATCCTAAATCAGGCATAAGGAAGGCCCGTGAAGTGACGAATTCACAACAAGATCTGGACCATTGGGTCCATAGGACACATGATGACAAATCATCATTTCACCGACTACAAAGTCAAAGGAACGGGGTTCCCTAACCTCTTGAACTTGCAACAGGAATTTGTGACATGTGAAATCGCGAAAGGCCAAGATGAAAAATGCTGAAATGATCGGAGCTAGTGCAACCAAGCTCCATTTTAGAGCTTCGGATACTGGGACATGGAGCATCAAGAACTCATCACCACAGGAACGTCGAAGTTCCAAAAATAGAAATACTGAAAGCACTATATGGATAAGCGTTTGGTCACCTCTCGTAGTCACATGGTCGAAGAGCTGTAGAGAAAAGCTTGAAGAAGAAAGATTCTTTTTTTTTGGAGTTTTGGAGATCGCGACTTGGAGAGTCGAGATGCCACACAACAGGATTGTTGAAATGCTGAAATGCGAAACATGTTTTGGCTCATCCTGTGGTGGTCACAACCATTGGTCACATCGTCGGAAGATGGGGGAAGGAGCTAGTGTAGACAAGCTCCATTTTGGAGTTTCGGGGATCGGGACATGGAGAGTAACGAAATATTTACCATGGGAATCCCGAAATGAAGTGCGAAATGGCAAAATGAATGCAAGATTCAATGAAGTCAATTCAATGGTGCAGATGAATTTGAATAAGATCAGAGGGCTACTGTTGCACTTCACAGTGTAACTGCTAGAAACAAATGATGGTTTCTGCCAGAGGATGAGCTCATCTATGACAGAGAATACGAAGAGTTTCAACTGCCAGAGAAGCTGAGGAATATCGATATAGCACCCAGTGATGATGGATGCGTGGGGGAAACCGCTAGAGAAGCTGAAGAGTTACCATGATGATCAGGTAAAGAACTCACAATGAGTAGGATATGCAGAACATAGAGAGACAACGTGGCACACAGGAGATGGGATAGTTGTGGAAGAGTGAAGTGGAGAAAACACTCTGATGTGGAGGATATTAGCAGTGGAGAGGATGCAAGAGCAAGAAGCAGATTGCATGCACAAGGTGCACATAGACTATAAGAATGTTGAACAAAGAAGAAATAGGGGTTGTTGTGGTGATTGAGGTGTGAAGAAGGAGGCAGAGCACAATATCAGAAAGGTACAGAAGGGGAAAGGTGCATTGAAGGGACATGGCACAGAGAGCATAAAAGGAAAAAGAACAGAAAGCACAAGGAGTGTGCAGAAGACACTGATGTAGACAGAGCAACACAGTGTGACAGAACAGTGATGAGACCGGTAAGCCATTGAAGAACTTTATATCACTGTAATAAGTCATGATAGCAAAGATTTATATTTCAAGGTGGTAGGGAGGTGCTAGGAAGGACTGGTGTCCTTAGAGGTTCGAGTCGGTGCTTGAACACAGGGAGTTGTAGCTTCCATCTGGTTGCAACTAGAGAAACCAAGGTGGAAGGGTGGTGCAATCGAGAACTATTGTTCTCTATTTTACAGGTTGGTGCCTGTATGATCGGAAGTTGGTGCTTCCATCCAGTTGGTGCTGGAACACTTGGGGAGTTGGTGCTTCCTTCTAGTGGGTGCTAGAGAAACCAGGGAGTTGGTGCTTCCTTCTAGTTGGTGCTAGAGAATCCAAAGAGTTGGTGCTCTCAATAAGTAGTAGCTTGAAAAACAGAGGTTGTAGCCTCATTATGAGTTGGTTCTCATATGTATGATAATGTAAAGAGTGTACAGATTACTTATCATATAAAGACGAAGAGTTTTTTATCCTTTATGGGTTTCCTCAGGAAATATCTGTCTCTATGTATCTCATATGTGTGAATGATGTTGAATGGTCTATTGCTTACTTCCTTGCATTATTGTGATTGTCATTGAGTGATCTGGAAAGAGATTAAAATAAGTATTATTGTTTAAGCAAGTTTACAACTGATTCACCCCCCCCCCTCTCAGTTGTCCAACAAAATATATTAAGGGACATCAAGATTAATATAAAAATTTCTCTTAACATACAAATTCTCTCGACATACTAAATGTTCCAGCATACAAAATATTCTAGGATATGATGAAAGCACACTTGCATGTGCACAAACAACATAAAAATTTATAGTTCCCACTTGAATACCTAACCAAAGGAATCGTACAAACTTAGGAAAGGAATCAATGTTCTTATTGGACAATTACATGGATCGTACAGATGATCCAATCAACGGAAAACATTTTGAATTATTTTTTTAACTATTATGAAGTTTGTTTAAACTATTTTACATAATATTAGGGGGCCTTCCGCTCCATATTTGGAGCGAGCAGGCCCCCCTCTTTGTATATATACCTATATATGCTCATTAGAGAACAATTAAGTATTTGGTGTGCCTGAATAGGAGTATAAACTATGTAATCTTCATTTACAAACTTAATACATTGCTAGTTTATGCTATAAATCTGTTCTAGTGATCAAATAATATCAAGCACGAGCCAAACCTCGATCTTGGACCACTCGAGGTAAGGAACTGTGATGATTTTTTGTTTTTCTACAAGTGATTAGTTTGATGATTATTAGTTTCTAGTTATACATAGTTGTAGTTAATTGCACTCTATCCTTTATATGATGTTGAATGGTTATCTGTAAAGTGTGCTACTAAATGGCCACCTGTAAGTGTGTTACCAAATGGTGGATAAAGTGTGGCAGAGTTAGGATTTTATTGGATGTATATGTTTCTCATTCTACATAAGTATGTTGAAGTTAAATGTCATGTTTGGATATATTTTTCAATAGTTGCAACATTCTCTATGCCACTAACTAAGTAGGAATTAGGAGACTATTGGTCCTTTCTTTATACATATTTCTATTTTAGCATTTGACTATAATATAGACTTATCTTTTGTGGTGTGTTAAGAATAGATTAAGTAGCTTTTATTTAAGTGTCATTTCAGTCATGTGTGCTACATAATCACCCTGCTTAGTTCCTCACTTGGTGAACACAACTAGGTAGTAGGATTATGAGTTTGAATCCCATAGTTCTTATTCCATGAGGTACCACCAGCTAGGCTAGGGGTCACAAACATAGTGAATATTCCTTTTTATGCTTTCTTTTGGTTTATGCATATCATAGTTATTAGTTGATTCTCTTTCATAATAGTGGTAAAACTCCTCTTTCTGTGTATACTGCATCGAGAGCCTCACAAGAAAACAATGAACCTCGGGTTGACAATATAATGATAAGTGTAATGTGACAAAAAAAAATGGGAATCATATTTACACCTCATCATTTTGGCATCGTTTATGGGGAGGCACTCAAATTATTATGATTTTTTCCATAGGATCATTATAGGAATAATACCAAGTTGAAGGGAACTCTAGGGAAACATCGACTACCCCTATGATATCCCTTGCTCAGGATATTGTGCATTAAAATCATCATATGATGCATGATTTAAGTTAATAATATATATATATATTGTGCTATAAGAGCCACCCACAATACTAATCTCTTTTGTAGGAAGCTTGGAAGAAGGAAGAAGTACTCTACTAGAAGAAAAATCAAGGAGAGTTTATTTGAAGAAGGTGTGCATTATGAAATTCATAAGACTTCCATCACTTTTATATGGTTTCTCATTATATCAATTTTGTAAATTTTATGATGATACACTCTGTGGAATCTCTAGGATTCCCACGATGGTTATATCAGGATCTCACCATCGCATACCACACTTGAACCAGATTCTATAACAAACAACCTCTAACCATTTCGTTAAACTTTAAGGTGGTACGTTTTTTTGTTGTTGAATTCATGAAAATTGTAACACCTCTCATAAATTTGAAACTACAATTCTTGAAGTCCTAGGCATGCACATTCAAAGTTGGCCTACACCAAATTTATCGTATCTTGCAAATTATGATCTAGGTCAAATTTTTGGTGGAGAAGGGAATCCCATTGAGAAAAAAACACCTAAAAAAATTCAATGATTACCTCATCCCTACACCTATTCCCTTTGATCCTAGGCATATTTAAAAATGCACGCTACTCAATGTATTGATGATGGTTATATTTCTCGATCAACTATTTAAGCCATCATTATACATGAGTCACAATTCCATGAACAAAATGTGGAAGTTGTTTCACGAGTAATGAGACACTTTGTGGCTTCCAAGGTGGTTATGTTAGGATCTCATTATATCCATCTCAAGGATAATGGGATACTTTGTGTTCCCACGATGGTTACGTCAAGATCCCATTATCATTATACCACGTTTTGAATTAGATATTTGATTTTATTCTTGCTTGAGGTATTTTTGCATTAACCATATAATCTTGTGAGGGTCATATCACACAACTCGGGAGCTGTGTATTTACAAGTTTTGGAATATGTATGCATTACATTGAAAATTATACACCTATAAAAATTCACACGAACCCATATCATCACTTGGAAGAAATAGCTTGTTGATCAGACTCTTATGGCACTTGGGATCACTAATTTCATTGAGAACAGAGTTCAGACAATCAATTTTCGGTAACTAAATGGATATATCTTTAAATAAAAAATTTAGGGCCTATTATCATATGAATATAATTTACAACCCAACTTGAATCATATCATTCTGATATCATACAAGAAAGTTATTCCCTAATTACTAACTCCCTCTCCTGCACTAATACAACTTTATTTCCTAGGTTGTTATTTTGTATATTTGACCCATCAATTCTTGAAGTTTTCAAAACCTATTTATATTGGAGATACCTACATTAATCTACTTTTATATTCAATGGTAATTGAGTCAATCCATCATCATACAAAAAATTATGCCAAAAATCATGATTGCTGGTCAAGGTTGGAAATAAAGAACAAATATGTCATATAACATGTTTCTCAACATTTTATATATATCAATTAAAATCAATTTAAAAGCATGTTTGTAGTGTATATATCGCTATGAGTATACTTTAATTTGGCTTTGGAATCACTCTGATTGGATATCATACAAATAATTTATAATCGAATTATTGTCGAAAAGTCTAGGCTAGCCACCACTCCTTAACAGGTAACATTGAAAATTTTCAATAGATCCTTTAAGAAATCTATTTATATGAATCAATTTCAATAATTTTGATATTTATTGGAGTAATAAAGTCATCATATCTATTTTTATCCATAATCTCACCTTGCGTTGTAAGAAAAATGCTAGTTTTTTGTAGGTCAAAGAAGGATCATGAAGGTCAATCCATGAATGAGTGGTTTTCAAAGACAAACTTTCATGAAATGGGAATGCCACTAAGACATGAAAACAAGTGTGCTATCATGTAATGTTGAGTTCTTTAACGAGTTATGTCTAAAGTTTAAGCTCCTAGGAACTTGGTACAAAATTGTTCCAGTTGTTGACCAACACCAACATCAAGACTTTTCAGATGGACAGAGAACAAGACGATTGGAGAATTGATTTTAAAATTGAATACCATTGATATGGAAGTAAAGTTCCATTTCTACATCACTAATTCCATTCTTGCAAGAGACCCCTTCAAGGAGACCTAAAGTGCCATGATATTCCCATGCATTTTCTTCTTCCTAGATCAAAGCTAATTGCCTACTGAAGTTAATAAATTTTTCTTTTCCTACATGGTTGTTATCACTTCAAGAAACTCTCCTAGGCTGTAAGTCAAAGATGCATGGTAACTTAATCTCTTTGGAAACTATTTTCTCAATAATAGGTGTGGGTTTGGATCAAGATGAATATCTTAATCTCTGGATTGTATCTTCAAGTTAGTCTATCTATATTCATGCAATACAAGGCCTTCAAGAGCTATTTATCAGATAGATTTGTATAACAAATGGATAAGAAAACCAATCGGTTAACTAAAATATACATAAACCATATATATGATGGGTCAACAAACTAGCCAAAGATGCTTATGATTCTTGCTTAACAGTCAAAAGTAAGATGACAGTTACGATAGGACCATTAAACAGAGACAAAAGAACGAATTCAACTCATATGCATAGACAAAGATGAAGGAGGGTCTGACAATAACAAATAAAAGAATCTTGCAGGCTTGATATATTAAAGAAAATGTCTTTCATACAAAAACAGTAGAATATAGAACTCAAAATCAAACCTTTAGTTCTTCAAAAAATTTCGGCTTTATAGCCTTTTACAAAACAGTTTTCAGATCCTAGATTATTGGATCAAATCTTTCCAAATATAGAAAATCGAATATTGGCCTCAGTAAACTAGATCAATTAAATTTCTCAACTATTCTTTAAGTCTTCAGATGATGTAGAGTCCTTGTGCAGTGCATAATAGGCTTCCAAGGCTGATTGATGGCTCTTCCAAGAGATAGAATTTGAATTTTTTGAGTTGTGAAAAAATCCTAATTTGTTGCCACCAAAATAGGTACCAAAACCAACTTGGATACCTTTTCAAATCCTTATACACCAAAAATGGATCTTGAATCTAACTCTATAATTCAACATCTATCCATTACAAGTGTTTTCAAATGATTCGGATTAGTAAAACCTTGATCTGTGCAAAATTTAGCTTTCTCTGGCCAGTGACAGGTTTCAGTGGTTAACACAGAGGAATTCTGGGTGTATTAACCACCAAAAAGCTCTACTTTCGGTGGTTAATGAACAGTCGTCCTATTCGCCTAAACCACCGAAATCTTAGCTTTGTCCAAAACTTCAAAATTGCAAAAGTTGATTACCTTAATGCTTTGTTGAGTGTTCATGGTTCTTTTGGTGATGTTGCTCCTCCTTTTATAGGGCTGGAAACCTCAACCTGCTGTGTAGGAGGCTTTGTTTCCTTCTCTAAGTAAGTAGCCAATTTTGCTAGGGTTTCTAACCCTGAATGATCCTGAGCTGGAGGTTGGGTTTCTTTTATCTTTAGCCTCAGAATTCTAAGCTACCTGTACAACATCATATTCTGTCTTATCAACACCCTATTCCTGTCCTTGATTTTATCATGCTTTTCCTTAACATTTTGGTTAATGTTATAAAGTTATGCATTTATTTTAGTTAACTCTTCATTGGTCTTTTTAACGACTCTTTCTAAAACTTCCATCTCATAGATCTGTTTCAGAAGTTTATTGATTTTCTAAGTCTTGGAAGCTTTAGGTTTGCTTGAAGAAGCTTCTGCTAATGGTTGACTATGTTCACCTGGAGGAGTTGGTGAGGGAAAGTTGGGATAATATTCTACAACTTGCTAAGCCTATTCATCACCCCGTGTCTCAGCTGACTCGTGATCTGGCTCTGAGTCACTGCATGGTAAGTTCAAAGGGTTATCTCCTTCAGCAAGATCCTCGGTCTGCTCACCTTCTTCGCCAAAATTTAATTTCCTTTTGTCTCTTTTGATCTTGATAGATGGTGTCCCTGTTTCAGCCTGAGGAGGTGAGATAGCCCTCCTTTTCCTTCTTCTACTCCTAGGAGTGGATGATTTCCTTGAGGTAGGTTTCTTCTCTTTGTTTTCTGGCTATAAGTCAATATGGAACTCATTCCAAAACAGAAAGAAATTTCAATCGACATCTTTCTTCTTCAAGGACTCTCTAACGATTAGGGTAATCAGACCTTGGTGTGAGAGTCTACTGGCTACCTTATTGGGTTTGACCTTCACTTGTCGAGCCATCTTGGTAAGGGCCTTATGAAGGTAATAAGGGAGATTGACAGGGGTCCTTCCAGTAAAATGATTGAGCAATTTAAAGTGATAAAACATGAATCGATTATACCTACCTTCACATTTTATGTAGGAAAAAATAGCTTTGAGCACAGACTTCCATTTGGTCTCCAAATAAGACATAGGAATGTATTTTTTCCATATCAGAGTTTTTTGCTGTGGTTGAAGGTATGTTCTGAACACTATATCGACTGGAACAATGGTTTTAAACCAACATTCAGTGGTTCTTGGAAAACCAGTGACCTCTACAATCAATGCTTCACCAACAATGAACTCTTCTTTGCCAATAATGGCCTTCCTACCATCATAACATAGAGAAAAGACCTCTGATACCCGTTTGTGAAAACTCTGTAACTTCTCACAATTGGTGAAACACCCTGCTTGTTTGAAGAAATCGCATATCTCAGGATGAACCTTGAGATACTAAGTTCCATCTAGTTCGGACCTAAGAGTTGGTCCTGCTTTCGACATTTGATTGAATTAGTTGATCTATTCCTGCAATTTAGCAGAACCCACAAGCTAGGGGAGACAACACACCTAAATTCAAGAGAAAACAATGAATCTGTGGCAAATTGATAGGCACATGAATAGGGATGACTTGGATTCTGTGAGATAGACCGAATCTTAATAAATCATAACTAGAAACTCGGGCTTGATATAATGAAAATAACTTGAAGACTCGGGTTTGATGAAACAGAGATAAGGAATAACGGAGAGCTCGGTTTTGATTCCTATATCAAAGGGATTTTGAATAATAAACATGAATGGGAAATCATCATGTAGATATCTCTTTAGACTTGAAGTTATGAGAGCCACGTGAACATCAAACAGTTAGACGAAACAATCATTTCATAGATTTTTGCATATACGAGGATATAACTCGAAATGACAATTGGGGCTCTTGTAAGTACTATAGAGCATCAAACCTTGATTAGATGTAACAATACCACCTTACATCATCGATTCTTTCAATTGTTTGTGGTTATCACTTCATGATTTCACCAGCTGATAGCTAGATCGCGCAAAAGCACGGGCCTTCTTTTTTCCAAACATTTTTAGTAGTTAACTGGGCTTTATGTTTCCCTTTTTAAACACCAAAAACCAAGGCTTTTGGTGGTTAATGAACGCTTCACAAGTTCACCTAAACCACCGAAACCTGAAATTCTCCCTTTTCTTAAGAAAATCAAATCCAATCTTTGTTTCAAGTTTATTTACAAATAATAGGCTGTCTAACAAGCCTATACAAATTTAGAAATAATTTTTTGGACATCTCCCTATCACCTAAAAATGACAATTTTGGTTGTGCTAGTTTAGGAGATAACAACTGGCTCCTACTAGGGGATGGAATCCTCCCAGTGAGGTTCCAAGAACAAGCAGACCTGTGCCTATCCATTTAACCTGAAAATTATGCCACCTGCTGAACAATCATTTACAATTTGTTTATTGTGTCTAGTCCATTGGGCTATGGAGTCATCTGGCCTGAGCAACTTATCTTCGGAAAACCTGTAGCCTGTTGTGCTTATTCAACCAATAAATGAAAACAATCTAAGTGCTCACATGAGTGAGCTTATTCTTATGCCTATCCCTACTACTAACCAAATCTAAAATTTGGTCAGGTAAATGCAGATTTCCATAACAACCATTTGAGCAACTTCAAAATCGTAATGACTTTATCTCTATCACTGCTTAATAGATAATAACTAAAACATATAAGCAATAATAAATAATCTTTTAGAAAGTCATACTCACCCGTTGAAATTGATGAATGAATGAAATCTAGAACTTTCACAGGGTCTGAAGTAAGTAATTCTATCAAATCGGCCATCGGGTCTCTAAAATCAAGATCAAAAGCATTTTGATTCATGAAGAATGACTGCCCTTCCAAGACTGGCTCTCTGTTTGTAGATAGATGTCTTCCTTGGAAGTCTTCTTGATATCCCAACTGAGAACCGAGATCCTATTGCTTGATGTCTTCACTGATATCAATATTGAATGTGGATTGTTCTTCCTCTGTCAAATGAAAACACAAACTCAACTGTTGATCAGAAACTTTCCGTTCCTCCTCATATCTGCTGAAATCTGCCTCAGACTGTAAATCAGAAAGCTGAGGGCTGCCCTTAGAATCTGCTGCATATCTATAACTATCATCTGCTAATGTGTCAATCTGATAATCATCTTTGGGGTCTTCAAAGGGGACAATCTCATCTTCATGACAACCTAAGTTAGTAGATGCATTTGATACAATGTCAAAAGCATCAATGCTATGTTTATCAGAGATTCCTGGTAACTTAATCTTTTTGGAAACTATTTTCTCAATAATAGGTGTGGGTTTGGATCAAGATGAATATCTTAATCTCTGGATTGTACCTTCAAGATAGTCTAACTATATTCATGCAATACAAGGCCTTCAAGAGCTATTTATCATATAGATTTGTATAACAAATGGATAAGAAAACCAATCGGTTAATCAAAACATACATAAACCATATATATGATGGGTCAACAAACTAGCCAAAGATGCTTATGATTCTTGTTTAACAGTCAAAAGTAAGATGACAGTTACCATAGGACCATTAAACAGAGACAAAAGAACGAATTCAACTCATATGCATAGAAAGAGATGAAGGAGGGTCTGACAATAAAAAATGAAAGAAGCTTGCAGGCTTGATATATTAAAGAAAATGCCTTTCATACAAAAACAATAGAATATAGAACTCAAAATCGAACCTTTAGTTCTTCAAAATTTTTCTGCTTTATAGCCTTTTACAAAACAATTTTCAGATCCTAGATTATTGGATCAAATCTTTCCAAATATAGAAAATCGAATATTGGCCTCAGTAAACTAGATCAATTAAATTTCTCAACTATTCTTTAAGTCTTCAGATGATGTAGAGTCCTTGTGCAATGCAGAATAGCCTTCCAATGCTGATTGATGACTCTCCCAAGAGATAGAATTCGAATTTTCCGAGTTGTGAAAAAATCCTAATTTGTTGCCACCAAAATAGGTACCAAAACCAACTTGGATACATTTTCTAATCCTTATACACCAAAAATGGATTTTGAATCTGACTCTATAATTCAACATCTATCCATTACAAGTGTTTTCAAATGATTCAGATTAGTAAAACCTCAATCTGTGCAAAATTTATCTTTCTCTGGCCAGTGACAGGTTTCGGTGGTTAACACAGAGGAATTCTGGGTGTATTAACCACCGAAAATCTTTGCTTTCGGTGGTTAATGAACAATCGTCTTGTTCGCCTAAACCACCGAAAGCTTAGCTTTGTCCAAAAATTCAAAATTACAAAAATTGATTACCTTAATGCTTTGCTAAGTGTTCATAGTTCTTTTGGTGATGCTCCTCCTCCTTTTACAGGGCTGGAAACCTCAATCTGTTGTGTAGGAGGCTATGTTTCCTTCTCTAAGGAAGTAGCCAATTCTGATAGAGTTTCTAACCCTGAATGATCCTGAGCTGGAGGTTGGGATTCTTTTATCTTTAGCCTCAGAAGTCTAAGCTTCTTGTACACCTTCATATTCTCTCTTATCAGCACCATGTTCCTGTCCTTGATTTTATCATGCTTTTCCTTGAAATTTTGGTTAATGTTATAAAGTTTTGCATTTCTTTTAGTTAAATTTGCATTTGTCTTTTTAATGACTCTTTCTAAAACTTCCATCTCATAGATCTGTTTCAGAAGTTTATTGATTTTCTGAGTCTTGGAAGCTTTAGGTTTGCTTGAAGAAGCTTCTGCTAATGGTTGACTGTGTTCACCTGGAGGAGTTGGTAAGGGCAAGTTGGGATAATCTTCTACAACTTGCTCAGCCGGTTCATCACCTTGTGTCTCAGCTGACTCGTGCTCTGGCTCTGAGTCACTGTATGGTAAGTTTAGAGGGTTACCTCCTTCAGCAAGATCCTCGGTCTGCTCACTTTCTTCGCCAAAATTTGATTTTCTTTTGGCTCTTTTGATCTTGACAGATGATGTCTCTGTTTCATCCTGAGGAGGTGAGATAGCCCTCCTTTTCCTTCTGCTGCTCCTAGGAGTGGATGATTTCCTTGAGGTAGGTTTCTTCTCTTTTTTTTCTGGCTGTAAGTCAGTATGGAACTCGTTCCAAAACATAAAGAAATTCCAATCGACATATTTCTTCTTCAAGGACTCTCTAACGATTAGGGTAATCCGACCTTGGTGTGAGATTCTACTGGCTACCTTATTGGGTTTGACCTTCACTTATCGAGCCATCTTGGTAAGGGCCTTATGAAGGTAATAAGGGAGATTGACAGGGGTCCTTCCAGTGAAATGATTGAGCAATTTAAAGTGATAAAACATGATTCGATTATACCTACCTTCACACATTATGTAGGCAAAAATAGCTTTGAGCAGGGACTGCCATTTGGTCTCCAAATAAGACATAGGAATGTCTTTTTTCCATATCAGAGTTTTGTGCTGTGGTTGAAGGTATGACCTGAACTCTATATCGACTGGAACAGTGGTTTTAAACCAGCATTCACCAGTTCTTGGCAAACCAGTGACCTCTACAATCAATGCTTCATCAACATTGAACTCTTCTTTGCCAATAATGGCCTTCCTACCATCATAACATAGAGCAAAGACCTCTGATACCTGTTGGTGAAAACTCTGTAACTTCTCACAATAGGTGAAACACCTTGCTTGTTTGAAGAAATTGCATATCTCAGGATGAGCCTTGAGATACCAAGTTCCTTCTAGTTCAAACCTAAGAGTTGGTCCTTCTTTCGGTATTTTATTGAATTAGTTGACCTGTTCCTGCAATTTAGCAGAACCCACGAGCTAGGGGAGACAACACACCTAAATTCAGGAGAAAACAATGAATATGTGGTGAATTGATAGGCACGGGAATAGGGATGACTTGGCTTCTGTGAGATAGACCGAGTCTTAATAAATCATAACTAGAAACTCAGGCTTGATATAATGAAAATAACTTGAAGACTCGGGTTTGATGAAACAAAGATAAGGAATAACAGAGAGCTCGGTTTTGATTCCTATATCAAAGGGATTTTGAATAATAAACATGAATGGGAAATCATCATGTAGATATCTCTTGGGACTTGAAGTTAGGAGAGCCACGTGAACATCAAACAGTTAGACGAAACAATCATTTCATAGATTTCTGCGTATGCAAGGATATAACTCGAAATGACAAGTGGGGCTCTTGGAAGTACTATAGAGCATCAAACCTTGATCAGATGTAACAATACCACCTTACATCATCGATTCTTTCAATTTTCGGTGGTTATCACTTCATGATTGCACCAACTGATAGCTAGATCACGCAAAAGCACGGGCCTTCTTTTTTCCACCTTGAAACATTTTCGTTAGTTAACTGGGCTTTATGTTTCCCTTTTTAAACACCGAAAACCAAGGCTTTTGGTGGTTAATGAATGCTTCACAATTTCGCCTAAACCACCGAAACCTGAAATTCTCCCTTTGCTTAAGAAAATCAAATCCAATGTTTGTTTCAATTTTATTTACAAACAATAGGCTGTCTAACAAGCCTATAGAAATTTAGAAATATAATTTTGGACATCTCCCTATCACCTAAAAATGACAATTTTGACTATGCTAGTTTAGGAGATAACAGTGGTAAACTTTGAAATCCAACCATTTCCTCAGAATATCATTCATGTAACCACTTCTATCACATTGCAACTTCATCCTACTTCCTTCCTCTGCAAAACCTCCATAACTTCCTACCTACCACCCACTCCTAGCCCACCCAATAAAGTAATTTGGCTCACTTACAATGCCAAGCTACCTTTCCATTTTCAATAGTTGTTGAATAAATGGAGCCTACTGCTACCAATCCAACAGAGGTTGTTTTTTTCTATTTTCCTACTACTAACCTTGTCTAGCACACTTCCTTCATTCTCAAACATTTAACTGTGTGCTATGAATATTGCAGTATGTTTTCATCCTTACTAGTACTTAACAGATCCACTCTTGATACAAAAGAACAAAAAATAATAAGGTTCTAAGGACAATATTGTTATTGATACATAAGAACGATTACCAATAATCCTTGTGGTTGACACACAAGAACCAACTACAGGGGGGCGGGGAAGATAAGAAATAGGTGTTGTCACAACACCTGCCATTATTTTGGTTGTCACATAAGAACCAACCACAATATTGCTAAATAAATAGGTGTTGTCACATAAGAACCAACACCTACCATCATTGTGGTTGTCACACAAGAACCAACCACAAGATTGCTAATAAAATATGTGTTGTCACACAAAAACCAACACCTACCAACCCTGAGGTTTCCACACAAAAACCAAAATCATAAATCCCTATTGTTTCCACAAAAGAACCAATAATAAAGAAATCAGTTGAAGGAATTCTCCAAGAGGAATAGACTGCCACCCCACAAGAACCTGTAGTAGAATAAGTTGTTGTAGAAATGGTATTTCCTCAAAGATTCATGAATATATCTCAAAACCAAGACGAAATTTTGTTTATAGTCCTTTGTATATATTCTCAAAGATGTTTCTCTTTTCTATGGAAACTTGTGAAGAAACTTCTATAGAAAATCATATACTTGTTGCAAAGTTCACATACTTCTTAGGTAGGTGCAGATACACTTCTTATTTCTCTTTGTTTATCAAATTCATTGAATACTTTAGATTTTTATTGTGTAAACCACTTAAGCCTCTTTTATTTTCTATCCTACTTCCTTACCATTTGCTATTTTTTCAAGGACGAAAAAAGTATTCAGGTTGGGGGAGAGGGGATACCATCATATTTACCTTCTAGGACCAAGACATCATTTTTCATTCCCATACCATCCCTATCCTTGTACAATATAAAATATTCACCACTCCATTTGAACCATGACATCATATTACTCCACTTCCACAATTTAAACCCATTATAACACCTCCCTAAATGTCCCAAAATGAAAAGGACAATAAGTTTTTCAAGGAAGGACATTGGTGTTGCTACATCGAGCATCGATTATGCTACACAAGAAACATCATCAAGAGACCCTATTGTTTCTCCACAAGAACCAACAATAGAAGATCTTGTTGTTTTCACACAAGAATAAACATCAAGAAACCCTATTGTTTCTCCAGAAGAACCAACAATAGAAGGTCTTGTCACTGTCACACAAGAACCAACAAAATGAGTAGAAAAAGACATTGTTGTTGCTCCACAAGAACCAACAACAAAAAAATAAGTAGTTGATATAGACAAGTAGAGGAAATGAACATGATACCCCACACGAACCATCAAGAAAAAATCAAGATGAGACTCATTGGAGGATACATTACATATGGTATGAGGATTGTAAATCATTTCTTACATGTTGCTTACATTTTACAATGGAACTTGTTAGGTTGTGAAATTCATAGTTCATAGAAATCTTGTGCACTACATATAATTCCAATAGAGTATTCAAGAATCAATTATGTTACTAGCCTCTTCATTGGAATCCACAACTACAAATATCATAACACCCATGTTTGAGACCTCCTTCTAGCATGTTGTGATAAGAAATAGGTCATTTATTAGTTGTTGCAAATCCATCAAGTTGATATAGATTGCCTCTTGTAGGGTGGTCCATGGAAACTTATACCAGCACAAGTACTTTGGGAATATGCAGACCAACAAGAAAACCTAATTGACAACAAAGGCAACATTATAGTCTTGTGTCCACTTACCCTATTTTCTTGTGAAAATTTGAAGAAGACCCCATGACTTGATCTATGCTTCGAAGGGGAGCCATTACAATAAGAAAAAATTGATTGGTATGCATCGAAAAAAGAAGAGCATCATCCAATGCCTGTCTTTACAACATGTTTGTTGTGAAGGAGCATGGTTTCATGAGGACATGCAACATATTTAGTTCGAGGGAGATGATGAGCCAAAAAATTATCATCTTTTGACACCCTCTTTTCCTTATTATTCAACCATTTGTTTTTACTCATAATCCTATATTATCCCATTTTAATTCCCATATGTGAGATTTAGGCTCGAGGTGATTTTCCAATTGCATTTCTTAATATTTCATTGGATTTGTAATTAACATTAGGGGAAGTAATGTGTTTTGCATTTACTTTTAATGTGACATCTCATGTGTGGACAAGTTGTTACATGGTTTTTCTTTAAAGGTTCACATATTCTTCAAATTAGGGTCATTTCACATCCCTTGACACATATTTAAAGTCATTAATATCTGATAAAATTACATGGTTCCCATATTTTCAAATCAATCTACTACAGAATTAGGACTGTAGCAGCTTAGAAATGCCTAAATATATGTGTGTTCACAATAGATTGAGCTGACCAAATTTACAAAAGATTTCAGCATTTCCAGGTCTTCCAAACCATTAAATAAATAATGCAAGATGATAGAAGGGTATCTTAAGGGATATCAAGATTAATATAAAATTTTCTCTTAGCATACAAATTCCCTCAACATACTAAATGTTCCAGCATATAGAATATTCCAGGATATGACGAAAGCACACTTGCACATGCACCAACAACATAACATGTTATAGTTCCCACTTGAATACCTAATTGAAGGAATCCCACATACTTAAGAAGGGAATCAATGTTCTTATTGGATGATTACATGGATCATACATATGATCCAATCAACAAACAACAATTTGAATTATGTTTTTAGCTGTTATGAATTTTGTTTAAACTATTTTATAGAATATTAAGGGGTTTGTTGCTCCATATTTGGAGTGGGAAGGCCCCCCTCTTTGTATATATACCTTTAGACTCTCATGAGAGCGCAATTAGGTCTTTGGTTTGTGTGACTTGGAGTAGTGGCTATGTAATCTTCATTTACAAACTTAATACATTGTTAGTTTATGATATAAATATGTTTTGGTGATCTAATAATTTCAAGCACATGCCAAACCTCGAGATGGTCCCACTCGAGGTAAGGCATTGTGCTTCTATTTTCTTTTTCTGCATGTAATTAGTTTGTTGGTTATTATTTTCTGGTTATACATAGCTATAGTCAATTGCACTCTATCCTCTATATGTTTTTGAATGGTTACATGTGAAGTGTGATACTAAATGGCCACCTCTAAGTGTGCTACCAAATAGTGGATAAAGTGTGGTAGAGTTAGGATTTTATTGGATCTATATGTTTCTCATTGCTGGTTAAGTATTTTGAAGCTAAATGTCATGTTTGGATATATTTTTCAATAGTTGTAGGATTATCTATGCCACTAACTAAGTAGGAATTGGGAGACTGTTGGTCTTTTCTTTATACATATTTCTATTTTAGTATTTGACTAGAATATATACTTATCTTTTGCGGTGTGTTAAGAATATATTAAGTAACTTTGTTTTAAGTGTTATTTCATTCATGTGTGATACATAATCACTTTGCTCAGGGTCTCGCTTGGTGCAGACAACTAGGCAATAGGATTATGATTTTAAATCTCATAGGTCTTATTCCACGAGGTACCACCAGTTGGGATGGAGGTTAAGAACACTATGAATCCTCCTTTTTATGGTTTATTTTGGTTTATGCGTGCCAAAGTTCTTAGCTGATTTTCTTTCATAATAGTAGTAAAAGTTCTCTTTTTGTGTATACTGCACTAAGAGCCTCACAAGAAAAAACTGAACCTCGGGTTGACAATATAATGATAAGTGTAATGTGACACCAACAATTTGGAATCATGTTTACACCTCGTCATAATACTTTAAGTATAAATTCTCTATTTCCTCTATATATGTCATTTATGGTTGATTTATGTTTGAAAAAACAGGATTAAGGTGCCCTTAAAGAACTGGAAGAGCTATATGTGTTGGTTTATTATAAATCTTTCAATTTATCCACTCACTTTTTATTTGAAAATTTCGTTAAAATGTTTGTTTTACCAAATTACATTAATGAAACGAGGGTTACCCCCTTTGGCTACTGAATTATTTTAGATTATCCTAAAGTGAGGAAGTTTGAAAACCTTTCATAGGGTTCCTTGGCACACTTCCTTAGCTAGGATCATCTCAAGGAACAACATGTACTTCCTTTACCAATCCTTACTTTTATTTGATATATGATTTAACAACTAGTAGACAAGGGAAGAAATGGCCTTTTGTAAGCTTGATAGGTGATGGCTACCAACTATTGGGATTTATTTAATAATTTATTATGCCTATTTACTAAAGCAATTCCTTTTCAATTTTTAGCCCATAGATTTTAAGTCTTCACCCTTCACATGATTAATTATTTAACTGTGTGTGTGAATACCTTAACACATGAAATTTACTTGTTAGCTGAGATGCAACATACAACTAGAGATTTTCACTTAGAAAAGATCATGGTCCAACCACTTACACATAATTTCATCATTTTCTAGACATGTATTTGAATTCATAATTTTCTTTTCGTTCATAACTCAAAAAAATCATGTAGAATTCTTTAGGTTTATACTATTTGTATAACACTATTCCTATGATAAAAAGGATAGAATATAAGAAAATAAACTATAATCGGGAACCAATATCTTATTAATAAATAAACAAACCATGCTTCAAGAAAATACTTTTTTCAAAAAAAATCCTAAAACTAAGCTTAATGATAAATGAGGTAGGAGACTAGTATGTAGGGAGCTTATTTCAAGCCTTGAACACAGATTTAAAAACTAAATGATCCATCCCATGTATAAATAAAATATGTCTAGCAAGATAAAATGTTTGAAAAACAAAATGTAAACTTCTCAACACTTTACAATGCAATATCAAATACAAATGCAACCATATGTAGATATATGATTTATGTATCGAAATGTCTCATTTTTGTGAAACGAAATGCAAGAGAGTCTCTTGAGGGATTCAAAATCAATTGAGACATAATCACATCAATTATTCAAGTTGTGTATTTTTTAACTTCTTCATTTGTTTTTTTTTTTAATTAAACAATTTTATCAAATACCCTATTCCTTTAAATAAGATCACAATTGTTGCATTTTATCTAGTCCTATCACTATTTCAACTGATTCTTGATTAATGCAAAGAACTATTTATTTTGAGCCCTTAACCTTAACTAAATCCTCTTTTGAATGAACTCCTACAAACCATAATCATCATAGCAGTCTCTATATTTATTGTCATTCTCTCATAATCATCATAGTAGTCTCTATATTTATTGTCATTCTCTCATCATATTTTTAGTTCTATAGTAGTCAAACAATTAGATGCATAGGGCACATCCTCTTCCTCATCAACACTTTATGTAGATCTATGTCAACCTCTCTTTTAGTTTTTTTAGGATTAAAATCATTTGTACATTTCTAATGTGAGGCATTAATAAAAAATGGGCGTGATGGGTCAATAGGTGGCTTATGGGAGGGATCATTAGATCATGTAGAATTTCATGTTTTGTCATCAGAAAATTAATTCTTAAAATTTTATAATTGGTAGGAACTCAATTGGTGAGTTGAACAACCAGGATACATATTATAACCAATAAATCAACAATTAATGGAGTCATCCTACTTATTGGCATCAATGAATATTGTCATAATTTTGATGAGTAAATTGTATCTAGCATCAAATGTTCTCTTTAATCCCTCTAATTTTATAACAACTATTGGACACACCTAACACACTTAGAGGGGGGGTGAATGAGTGTGGGGCTCTTTCTCAAAAAAAACTTC
>ML784071.1:230168-247015 GCA_009831015.1 Picea engelmannii | reverse complement strand
CCTAGTCTCCTATATATACCAAGGAGACATTTTCATTTTGAATCATCTTGTACTTGAACATTTAAGTGGGGTAAAAGGAGGTTGCCCCCTCGAAGAGGCTTATTATCTGATATTATCTCTTTTTCAAAGCGTTGAGTACTTTTTTTGAGGTTTTTCTATGCTATATTGATGTTGGGTTCTTAACAGATAAGAAGAAAAGATGTGAAGTCTTGGAAGAAGAGGTAGTAAAAACCAGGAAAGAGATGGAGAAGTTTAAAGCATTATATTTCCAAAATCTTCCAAGCATTAAAGTCTCAGAAGAACTAAATGACATTCTGAACAAACAAAGATATCCTTTGAATGAAGACTGTTTTAGGCTATGTAAGTGGTTCAAGAAGAAAACAACCAGAAAGCAAAGATCTAGTAAAGATGATCAAGTTCGTAGTCAACAGACAATCAGACCATGCGAATACTCTACCACCAACAGCTAATAAGGACAAGATGATCCCTGATAAAAAAAAAAGACATCAAAAGATGGAGAAACAAATGCCAAGAAGAAGGCCATCCTTCGGGTACAAAAATTTATTCCATGGTTACTGTTTTTACTGCTCTAATTTTGGTCATAAGATTGCAAATTGTCAAATTAAGTTTAGGGACATGCAACTGATGAGATCAAGAAACAAACAATCTTTGCAACATAGAAATAAATAGCCAATGAGTAGACAAAGTTGCACCAATCACTTTGACCTATTGAACATTGAGATCGAATGCTACAACTTCCATAACTTCGGCCATAAAGCTACAAACTGCCATCTGAAGAATTACAAGAAGATCCAAGGATAAAACCCTTAGCTAGAAATGCCATCACATGGAAAAAAAAAGATAGTGAAAAATGTGGTCTAATACTTTCAGCTTGAAAACAAAAAGACCCCTGGTATATAGACAATGGATGTTCCAAGCACATGACTGGAGACAAGGATAATTTTTTGTCTATAAGTAAAAGCAAAACAGGAAATGTGACCTGTGGAAATGATGAACTAGTTAAAATCAAGGGTAAAGGGATGGTCAGTTTGAGTAATGGTAAAGGAAAATCCCAGGATGTTCTTCTTGTAGATGGGCTGAAACATAATTTTCACAATGTAAGTCAAATGTGTGACACAAGATGTGAAGTGTAATATTCCCCGGTAGTGCCCCAGTTATATTATGAATTGTAATCATGTTTATGAATTGTAAGCATGTTTTATAGGTTGGTGAGACAAGTATTGATAATCTAGTGGTCTTATGTGTTATTTAGGCCGGAGAGCCTGAGTGTTAAAGGCCAAGAGCCTGATTTTGTATATGTAATTTATGCAGATCATTAATATAATATATAAACATCGTTGTGTGCAGGCTGACCACAAAGAAAGAGTGATGGGGGACTAAGATTCCACAGAGGGGGTAAGGGAAAGGGGGATGAAAGGTTGGAAAGAGAGGCTAAGTGTTGAGCCTAGGGGCTAAGCTTAGGGGCTTAAGTCCTTGGGAATAATAATTTATTATTATTCCAAAAGCTATGTAAAATGTATGTTTTTATCCTAAGTCCTAGGAGAGGCAATGCATGCAGCTCCAAGTGTGCAAAAGGGAACACATGTAGCTCTAGAAAGACAAGTGTCAACCTGGGCACATGCGGTTTAAAATATGAAGTGTCAACTGAGTCTGGAGTTCATCCTCTATTCTATTGTGGGTTGTCTAAAACCGGGAATTCCGTCTGGTCTTTGCGTTGGTCCTCCGGTATGTTGATCTCTGCATAATTGTCCTATCACACACCCTCAAAACTAGTGGAAAACCCTTGGATTGAACCATGTCTCCTGTGTGTCCTGTGAACCCAGTTTATCCATTCTGTAAATTCGAGTTCATGCTTAATTGTCTAGGTTGTCGTTGTCTATGAAACCTAAGAATACCATAATTGTCTATGTCATCTGTGTTATAACTATGGGTTGTTGTGGCCACACAGTCCCTTGGCTGAGTGTGATTGGCTACCATCATTCATTCCTTGCTGAATCTCACTGGTGTTCTCGTTGTGCTGGAACGGAGCTGAAGAAGCAAGTTTTCAGGCCTATGTGCAACACTCTCTCCAGGTGAGAGAGGTGGTTGTGGTTGAAGAAGTAGGTTATTAGGCCTGTGATCAGCTCTCTCTAGGTGAGAGAGTCTGCTGGGAAGTGGTTTTCTCCTAGAGAGAGTCCATCACCAGCTATGGAGCTCTGAGAATTCTGGTCCAACCTGTTGTTGAAGCCCAAGGCAAGGAGGTTTAGTAGCTAAAAGAATTTCTTAGTGATAGTGAAGGTGTATATTCATGGGGTGGGACAGGCATGTGGTGAATGAGATTCCATGAGTAGTGGGCATAAGAAGGCTCCTGAGAGAATCCTTCTAGTTTCTCTATGCAATTTTTCTGTAACCTCAGCCTAGTCTAGGATTCCCTTGCCCTGGGTGGATCTTAGTCTCAGCTCGAGGGTGACCCATTGTTGAGCATGATGAGCAGCGTGGCATATGGCTGAGAGGTTCGTGGAAGGTCTGCACGTAGTTTGTGGTCTTATAATAACAAATAAGTACCACTTTTATGTTCATTTATATGTTGTGTAATGATACATATGTTGTAATTGATGAGTATTGCCTATATATGTTATATATGTTGCATGGGTAGGAGTATTGTTATTTCCAAATTATTATTATATATATATATATATAGAATAGCCATTCTATGTTTATATGGATGTGTATGTTTTTCCACAAGTATCATTGTGTGGCATAGCCCAGTAGTTCAAGGTTGGAGCTGTCATAGATCAGAATAGAGCAGATGAAGTATTGTAGGAGTAGTGACATTGCCCAAGCCGGTTGATGGATGGGGATGTTACAAAATGGCTATCAGAGCTTAAAAGGATAAGTTAAGGTTGTGTGGGTAGAATTACCCAGTCTTTGGAGGTTCAGGGATGTTCCATTATGGTATCAGAGCAAGGTTACAATACTGATCATGGATGGGCCATGTTAGTGGAAGTTGAAGAAAAAATTTTGAAATAATTGTTGTCGAAGTAGAAAAAATTCGAGTTCAGAGCCAATGTTTTAATGTCGAACCTGGATAGGCTAGACAAGTGGTCATTGGACCCAAATTTTCAGGTGGAAATTGTGTTAAGAGGAACCAATTTCAAACCTTAGAATGTTTCTGAGTGCCAAGGGGTTACTTGGCTATGTTACAAAGCTCAGAAGGAGTAGCGGTAGAATAAAACCGCATTTGGCGTGGTATTTGACCAGAGAGAGAGAGCGATCAACACTTGGGGTGTTGGAGCCATAGCATCTGTTTGGGAAAAAGGAAATTCCTTTACGACCATCAGATCTGGAAAAGGTGCAAGAGGGTTATCCTGGAAGCCTTTTAGAGTTCGGCAATCGGGAGAAGTGGAATGCGCTGAGGCATAAACTCCCGAAGGAGATCTACACCATAGATCATAGGAAAAGAGTTTGGACTATTAGATCCGTGTCCAGGACGACAAAGGAAAATCACTTCGAAGGATTTCTAGTGTGGAGTGTGACAAACTCCCAAAGTCTTGAAGTAGATCGCAATTGTCCATTGCGGAGGACACACATCGATAGATCGTGAACTCCAGGAGAAAGCGCTCCGAGAAAAAGAGAGTGTAGAGGAGTTGAAACTTCTGAAGCCTGAAGACTGAAGTGGTGAGTCATGATGATGTCACCTGGAGGTGACATGGACACATGGGATGTGTGCCACATGTCAATGGGTCTAGAACCCATGGAATATTGAAATGGAATTTGAAACATGACGAGTGTCACCCATTTGAATGGGCCATGTATCAATCACTAGTATGTCACCATGTGGCATCTTGTGTGAGCAGGGTTAGTGGGGCCCAAGTTTACGTAACATAGATAAAGGTCGAAGGACCCACAATGGCATTGATCATGATACATCAAGATCAACAACCAAGAGACATTGTGGGAACCCAAGTTGCACGGAACCTAATTATCCAAGGCGGTCCCACAATCCAACTGTGGTTTCACTAAGGGGTTACGTGTCTGCGTCAGGAGAATTGTGGGATGAAAGGTGGGTTACTCCAAACCACCATTACCTGCCCCCACAATTGGGAAAATGTTAAGTGATGTGATGTAATAACGTCACCTAAGGTGATGTGGGAGTGTTCAAATATTAATGTTTTCGGATGTGCGGATGTGAAATCTTCCGAAGTCTCAGAACTTAGACGCTTGAGGTTCCACAACTATTGTCAGCCGTAGGATGTTGGGTAGACGTGGACCATTGATCCACCCTACTATGTGAGTTTGGTAACTTGAAACTCTAAGTGATCGTTGTTTTGTGCTTTGAAAATCTTCTAAAGCCGAAGGCCGAAGGCCTTAGTAAGTGCTTATTGATCTAGTGCTTGGTCATGACCCATGGTCACGTGGGTTGGGGGATTGAGAGAAAGGGGCTAGTGCCTAAAAACTTAGCAGAGAAGAGTTCAAAAGAAGGAATCTGTGGGGATTCTTGATTGAATGAGAATCACAAAGAATGAAAACTGAACGTTTTCTTGAGTCAGATTGGTTTGAATGTGAAAACTGGTGAAGTATTGAATAAGTTTCAATTGTTTCTCTTCTTTGAGTTTTCGAGTGCAAGCAATGCACATTGTCTGCAAGGAGTGCATTGACAGAGGTAAGTTAACCTCAGAGAAGCTCATGAGAGATATCTTTGAACCTTCATCAGCAGAGGTGCAAGGAGTGCACATGAAGAACTCTATGTTGAGTTCAGAGAGAGAAAGAGTCACTGAGAACTTTGTAGGGCTCCGTCAGGTGGGCATCGAGCAATTGCAAGTGTGCACAGAGATAACTCTTTATTGAGTTTAGGGAGAAGAGTATCAAAGGAAGATACTCACATAACTGTTGAACACTCTGTAGAAAACACTCAGCAAGGTGTGCTTTGAGAAGAAGGTTGCCAGGAGGGCACGAAGTCTTCCTTTGAAAGGAAACAAAAGAGCCAAGACCCTTAGGAGACTGAGTAAATTGAAAATCTTAGAAGAGATAATGCTTATGAGAGAGAAGATGAGATCCAGGAGGTGGACTCACGGGAGAAAGGTCAAAGACCAAAGCTTTTGAACACTGACAAAATCTTCCAAGGTAGAAGAAGTCAAAATCTCAGGAGGAGGAGTGAAAAAATCTATCATATCATTTGTGAGAGGATCTTGGGTCATTAGATCAGCATCCAGCAGAACAAAGGAAGTGCAGAGGAAAGGAATAGATCCAATCCATTGGATCTAATCATGAAGGACCAACAACCATTGGATTCGGAGGTAAGTGCACGAGACTTAACCCTTGTGTGCGCATGATAGTGGAATTGTCAAAGTCCCGAAGTTCCAAAGTGATTTTAGACCATCCATCATTAAGGAGGACATGTGGTGTAATATCCACAACTTCAGAATTTTGTGGACAAGAAGGATGAGAAACAACCAAAGTAAATCTTGTTTGTTGACCAAAGAGCCAGAGTTCATCATAGTCATTCGATTGTTGAGGAAATGTGTCATTATATCTTTGACTCTAGAATATTTCCATACAGGAAAAGAAGATAGTTGAGAGTTGAAACTCTCGAGGGCCAAAGAGACAAAAATCAACCGTAGCCGTTGATTTGGAAGAGAGATACGTGTCGACAGATCGTGTAGATCTAGGATCGTGTGTGGAAAAGAGGATAGATAACATCCATTGATCAAAGATCATTGCCAAGGGATCAGATATCAATGAACGAGATGGATTGTGGGGCTAGAACTTGCTCGAATTCTAAAAATCTAAGAGCTGGCCACAATTTAAAGCACGGTTTTAGAAAAAAGATACATGGAAGTTGGAGGTGAATTACAGGGTGAAAAGAGGGTTGGTCTAAAACCACTCTTTCTCGCGCCCGCAATCACACACTTACGTGAGATCATATCCCATGGTATTATGAAGGAAAGGGCTAATGAAAAAAGGGGCTAGAACCTGAAACTTGGAGTTTTGGAAGTGTGCGGGAATAGTCGTGGGTCTGTCAGGACCTAGACATAGAAGGAAAGGGGACCTATGTATAATTGTTTTGGGTTGAATCACGAGCCCAAAGAGTCAATTAGACTTAGAAGTTTGAAATATCCTTTGACCGTGAGGTCAGAAGACCTTGTTGTGGTAGGGGCACTGCGTTGATAGTGCTTAGGGAAGGAATGATCATGCACAGTGAGAGCACAAGAAGATTCAGGAACACAAGAAGAATTGAATACTTTTTGGTTCATCAAGGAAAAGTTACACATAGGAAAAAAGTTGTTGCAATTTATGTGACAAGAAGTATGGTTACGACTTGTTGAGTCAGCCAGAGGAAAGAATGTTTGTGTGCTTGTAAGTGTTGTTGGTGATGTTGTTGCATAAGGAGTGAAGCAACAAAGAGATGAAGTGTTGGTTGTAAGTTTTATAAAAGAATCATGAAAGTTTCTACTACCATCAGACATTCAGGTAGTATAAAATTATTAATGGCAGTCATGCAGGTATGAGTTTTTATCACTCTTTTTGCATAATTGTTGAAAGGAAATTTTGGTAAGAATTTCCTCAGCCATAGTCATTTTATAAAAGCACATGATTATATTATTGAATGCATACCAATGGATGTGGTAAAGGCCAGAGGCCTGTATTAATTCAAATATTTTATCTTCTGAATGCACACACTGACATAAGAGAATGTAATATTAATTTGGTTATGGGGTACTAACCAAAGAATTAAAATATAAGAACTGGTTATAGGAATGAATACCAGTAAGCTAGTTATGTATGAGACTAGGACCTAGTTGGATATGGTGAGGTACGGATATGGAAAGGTTATGAACCACACAGGTACTAAGAGATTCCTACCTTTAAATAAAACTGGGACTACAACATTTTTGCTAACACTAATGAACACCATAGAATTATATTCTTGGTGTAGTGTTTGGGTCGAAAAGGAAGGCATCCAATTAATTGGGAAGACAATAGGAAGTGTGTGGAGAATGTGTCATCACATTGGCTAGAATTCCAACTCATGGATGGTGAGATACATGACTAAGATAAAGAGCATTATGTAAATCACTACAAGGGTGCACTGAATAAGTATGCTTTGAGAATTTCACTCATGCATAGTAAGTTATGGAATTGTATACTAAATGCATTTTTTAAATGTGTTTTGTAAGTACATGTATATATAGTATTGCATGTAAATAATTATACTAATGGATGAAATGTTGCAAACTCATGAAGTTGAGAACATTTCAGGAACTGTTAATCATTGCAATGGGAAAGTTGCAAGCTAAGTAATCACATGAATAAAGACTACAAAAAATTTAATGTACAGAAAATTGAAATAATAAACTTATTGTTATTAATTATGAACATGCATATGCATAGAATGATGAGTCATTTTATTTGGTTAAGTTGTTTGGTAATTGTGATTGAATTGATAGGTGCAAGCAATTCTAATATCATTGCATAAGGTGTTATACATGTTGAATTATGATGTACAAAAAATACTGACAATTTGTTGGATGTATGCAAGAGGAAGCATTACAGGAAATTGGTATGCAATTTGGTGCCTGTGGAAAACCACAAGGATGGTTGCATTCATAATATGGCAACATCCAAGATGAATCATGAAATAAAATTTCATGGTTTGGGGACAAAATTTGAATTCCCTTTTGAACTAATTGGAGTTCCTAAATGAATTCTTTTATGTTTTCTCATGATAACTGCATGTGGGTGATGCAAATAAGATGATGTTGATTAAAGTTAGAATGTTGACTACAAAGAGTAGCTCGGGGAAGATGCTGATTGGAAATATTTGAGGGCAGTTGGAACTCCGGGAGCCACGATGCTCTAAGACTTCTGGTACGGCCTGTTGTTGAAGCCCAAGGAAAGAGAGGTGTAACAACCGATGGACATTGTAAGAGTGAAGGTGTACACTCCTGGGGTGGGACAGGCATGTGGGGAATGAGAGACAATTTGTTGGAGTGCTGCTGAGGTTTGGTTTGTTGGAGTGTTGTTAAGGTTTGGTACCTTGGCCAAGACCATGTTGATATGGAAGTCCTCTCAATCAAAAGATGAGTACAATTCTCTAATTATTGTATGTTGTGTATGTTGTATATAGGTTATAATGTTATTAGAATTGTCTGTATATACATATATGTACATTGCATATATGCTTGCATTACCAACATCCATGACTGTACATAATGTGTTTCATATTTCATTGCTTAAAGAATATATATCCCTGATGCTAATCATGTAATCGATTGGAATGTGATTCAGGTAGAGCAAGAAGGTGTCTTGCAAGTGCATTCGGTGCACATATTGGACCGGAAGAGAAAATAGCTCCGGAATCGAGTCATAGGACTTGTAAAGGTCTAGTGGACCTGGTACGGTCCCAAGGACGCGACATGGGAGCATGAGGATACTATGTGGGAAGAATACCCACATATTTTTAAAGATTTTGAAAATCTTGTTGATGTTGTGTAAAGCGTTGCACTGAGGACAGTGAAAAAAATAAGGGGAGGGGATTGTAATATTCCCCGGTAGTGCCCCAGTTATATTATGAATTATAATAATGTTTATGAATTGTAAGCATGTTTTGTAGGATGGTGAGTCTAGTATTGATAAGCTAGTGGGCTTATGTGTTATTTAGGCCGGAGAGCCTAAGTGTTAAAGGCTAGGAGCCTGATTTTGTATATGTAATTTATGCAGATCATTAATATAATATATAAACATCGCTGCATGTAGACTGACCACGAAGAAAGATTTATGGGGGACTAAGCTTCCATAGAGGGGTAAGAGAAAGGGGGTTGAAATGTTGGAAAGAGAGGCTAAGTGTTGAGCCTAAGGGCTTAAGTCCTTGGGAATAATAATTTATTATTATTCCAAAAGATATGTGAAATGTATGTTTTTATCCTAAGTCCTGGGAGAGGAAACACATGCAACTCCAAGTATGCAAAAGGGAACACATGCAACTCTAGGAAGATAAGTATCAACCTGGGTGCATGTGGTTAAAAGATGAAGCGTCAGCTGAGTTCAAGTTTCGTCCTCTATTCTGTTGTAGGTTGTCTGAAACCAGGAATTTTGTCTGGTCTTTGCATTGGTCCTCCAATCTATCAACCTCTACATAATTTTCCTTTCACGCACCCTGAAAATTAGTGGCAAACCCATGGACTGAGCTGTGTCTCATGTGTGTCCTATGAACCTAGTTTATCCATTCTGCAAATCCAAGTCCATGCTTAACCGTCTGGGTTGTTTTCATTTATGAAACTTGAGCATACAATAATTTTCTATGCCATGTGTGTTATAATTGTGGGCTGTTGTGGCCACATAGTACCTTGGTCGAGTGTGATTGGCTACCGTCATCCATTCCTTACTGAGTCTCATCGTTGTTCTCGTTGTGCTGGAACGGATCTGAAGAAGTAGGTTGTCAAGCTTGTGTGCAACACTCTCTCTAGGTGAGAGAGGTAGTTGTGGTTGAAGAAGCAGGTTATCGGTTCTATTAGCAGATCTCTCCAGGTGAGAGAGTCAGCTGGGAAGTGGTTTTCTCCCAGAGAGAGTCCAACACCAGCTACAGAGCTCTAAAAACTCCGGTCCGACATGTTGTTGAAGCCCAAGGCAAGGGAGGTTTAGCAGTCGAAGGACTGTCTTGGTGACAGTAAAAGTGTATACTCCTAGGGTGGGACAGGTATGTGGGGAATGAGAGTCCGTGAGTAGTGGGCATAAGAAGGCTCCTGGAGATAATCCTTCTGGTTTCTCTATGTAGTTTGCTTGTAACCTCAGCCTAGTCTAGGATTCCCTTGCCCTAGGTGGATCTTAGTCCTAGCTCGAGGTTGACCCACTGCTGAGCGTGATGAGCAGCGTGGTCTATGGATGGGAGGTTCATGGAAGGTCTGCATGTAGTTGGTGGTATTCTAATAATAGATAAGTACCAATTTTATGTTCATTTATATGTTGTGTAATGGTACATATGTTGTAATCAATGAGTATTGCATGTATATGTTGTATATGTTGCATGTGTAGGCTTACTATTATTTCTACATTATTATGTATATATATAAGTAGAATAGCCATTCTATGTTTATATGGATGTGTATGTTTTTCCGCAAGTATCTCTGTGTGGCATAGCCTAGTAGTTCAAGGCTGGAGTTGTCACAGATCAGAATAGAGAAGATGAAGTCTTGCAGGAGTAGTGGCATTGCCCAGGCCGATTGATGGCTGGGGATGTTACAAAATGGCCATCAAAGCTTTAAAGGATAAGTTAAGGTTGTGTGGGTAGCATTACCCAGTCTTTGGAGGGCTGGGGATGTTACATGAAGTGGTGTTCACTTTTAAAGATTGTAAGATAAAGTCTGTAAACTCAGGACAAGTGGTGGCTAAAGGCATAAGGACAGATAATAATGTATATGTGCTTAAAGAATATATAGAAGAGTGTCATATAAGCAAACATGATGAAATATAGTTATGGAATAGGAGACTTGGACATATAAACTTTGACCACTTAATCAAGCTCAAAAATCTTGAGGTAGTAAATGATCTTCCAAGAATATCAAAGCCACAAGATTCTATGTGTAAACCCTGCCAAGTAGGAAAGCTAACCAGGGCACAGTTTAAATCCAAGAGCTCTACTTCAATAGAGAAACCACTCAAATTAGTTCATATGGATTTATGTGGACCATCAAGATAGGAAGGCACATGGAAGGAAAAATACTTCATGTTGATCATTTATGATTACTGCAGAATCACTTGGGTTGCTTTTCTCAAAGAGAAAGCCGAAGCATTTGAGAAATTTAAAATATTTAAGGCTTTAACTGAGATTCAAACATGCCAGAGATTAAAGGTTGTAAGATCAGACAAAGGAGGAGAATTTATGTCAAGTGTTTTGAAGGAATTATGTGATAAACATGGGATCAAGAGAGAATACTCAATCCCATGAATCCACAACAAAATGGAGTAGTTGAGAGGCAAAAAAAAATAGTTCAGCAAATGGCCAGGTCAATGATGAATGGGAAGAATATTGGTAAAACCTACTGGGTAGAATCAATACACACAACAATCCATATTCTTAACAAATCTCATCTCAGACCACACAGTGACAAGACACCTTATGAACTATGGTATGGAAGACCTGCTTCAATCAAACACTTCAAAGTATTTGGGAGTAAGTGATACAAAAAGAATAATACTGAAAATATTGGCAAGTATGTTGACAGGGTTGATGAAGGCATCTTCTTAGGGTATTCTACAAATAGTAAAGGATATAGATGCTATAATAAGAGGCAACATAAATTGGTTGATTGTATTGACATAAAAGTTGATGAAGGAGTCTCAATAACAGAGGTGAGAAATATTGAATCAACAACAGAGGATATATTTGAAGTTGAAGATGAACAAGTCTAAGAATCAGAAAAAGAAGACTTTGAGTCAAATGAAGATACAAATACTCAAGCAGACTCAAATCAACAGACAACATCAAATCCTTCCTCCAGAATTACTCAAAAGAATCATCTTTCAAGTCAGATAATTGGTGAGAAAGACAAAGGTGTACAAACTAGGAGAAGGATAATTAAAGACATCGTGTAATAACATATAGCCTTCACATATATGGTGAAACCCAAGAACTTTAATGAAGCCATTAAAGATGTAAATTGGTTAAAATCAATGAATGAGGAATTGGATCAGATTTAGAAGAACAATACTTGGGAGCTTGTTCCTAGACCTGCAGATAAGAATGTAATTGGCTCCAAATGGGTGTTTAAAAACAAAATGAATGAACAAGAAAAAATTGTTAGGAATAAATCTAGATTGGTCATTAAGGGGTATGCACAAGTTGAAGGACGAGATTTTGATGAAACCTTTGCACCAGTGGCAATATTAGAATCCATCAGAATGTTTCTTTCCTATGCATGTCCTAAGAACTTTAAAGTATATCAGATGGATGTTAAGTCATAATTTCTTAATGGATATCTAGAAGAAGATGTATATGTGGAGCAACCTGAAGGATTTTCACTGACAGATAATCCTGACTATGTCTGTAAGTTGAAAAATGAATTATATGGACTGAAACAAGCACCACGAGCCTGGTATCATAGACTAGACAAATTTCTACATGACAAAGGGTTTAAGAAAGGTATTGTTGAAAATAATCTATACATAAAGTATGAAGATGATGATTTATTAGTTGTTTTGGTTTATGTAGATGACATTATTTTTGGATTCACTAATGACCCTTCAGTTCAGTGTTTTTCCAATTCAATGCAGACTGAGTTTGAGATGTCCATGATAGGAGAACTGTCATATTTTCTTGGTTTACGAATCAATCAGAGTTTTGCAGGGATATTTATCTCTCTAGAACATTATTTGAAAGATATGTTAAAGAAGTTTCAAATGGAATATTCCTCTCATGTTAGTACACCTATGGTGGTTGGTTGCAAGCTCAGTAAATATATTTCACTTGATGTTGATCAAAGAACATATCGATCAATGATAGGAAGTCTTATGTACATCAAACATCCCGTCCTGATATAATGCAAGTTGTTGGAATGGTAGGTATTTATCAGTCTGCTCCTAAACAAAGTCATTTAGTAGCTGTCAAAAGGATATTCAAATATTTGAAGGGTACAATGACTTATGGTCTCTAGTATCCTAAAAATCAGAATTTTCAATTAACTACATATTCATATGCTGATTGGGAAAACTGTTTGGATGAGAGAAAGAGCACCAATGGAGGTGCATTCTTCTTAGGTGATTCATTAGTAGCATGGCTTAGTAAAAAGCAGGGATCTATTTCATTATCAACTACAGAGGAAGAGTACATTGTTGTTGCTACTTGTTGCACTCAGATCTTATGGATGATACAAACTCTTTCAGATTTGAAGGTAACTTATACTGATCCCATTCCACTTCATTGTGATAACACCAATGCCATTAGTTCTCGAAGAATCTTGTTCTCCATTCAAAGATGAATCATATACCAATAAAGTATCATTTTCTCAAAGAGCAGGTTAAACATAGTTACCAACTTAACGATAACTCTCCAAAGTTTTCATTTTTGGGGGGGTCCAGTTTTTTACCTTGTTTTTAAAAATGGTGCTACCAATAGCACCCCCTCTTTGTTTTTAGGTGATTTTTGATATTTTAATTTTTTCGATCCACAATGTTTCCACATTATTTTTTCAAATGCTCATTTTCATCTATTTTCATCTCTCTCTCTCTCTCTCTCTCTCTCTCTCTCTCTCTCTATATATATATATATATATATATATTGTTTTTATTCAACTCCTTTTTAGTCTTTTTTTCATGCTTCTTTCAATATTAAAAAAGTTTTTTACCATTTACTTTTTCAAAGTTACGATTTTTCATAGAATTTTGTCTCCTTAATTAATTTATTGTTCCATACTTTTTAAATATATTGAAAAACATCATTTTTAACACATTTTTTACCTTTACTTCAATAAATCAAAAAAAAATGTAGTTAAATAACACTACTTTTGAATATTTATAAAAAAAATACACATTTTATAGCCATATATCATAAAAACCTATACATTTTGGTACATATTCCTTAAAATAACATGTCAAATAAAGAATTTTTATGGACATAATTGAACAAAAAAATTCTAAATTTTATAAAAAAATTATCATTTTCTTTCATATTTTTATACATTTGAAGTAAAAAAATGACAACATTTAATAAAAAAATTCAATGTATAGTGATTCACATACAAATAAAAAAAAAAAAAAAAAAAAAAAAAAAAAAAAAAAAAAAAAAAAAAAAAAAAAAAACAATAAAAAGATTCATCACAAAACAAAAAGAGATACATCTTTATTCTTATTTTCAAATATGAAAGTCAAATCATTACAATTATAACTCATCAAAAATTGAAAAATTGAGCATCGTCTTCAAATCCATATTTAAACTAATAAACAATATCATATATCCCAAATTCATCATGCTCAACAGACACATCATCATCTTCTTCGACGTCATTTTGTACTTCCAATGTGTCATTTTGTTCTTCCATTGGTTCTTTGATATCTGCAAGTTCTCCAAAGTGATCATTTTCAATCATTCCTCCTAATGGTACTTGAGGTTCCTTTGACAATTTTTCCACTTTTGATTCACTAAAATCTCCTTTCCTCAATCCAACTTCTTGTATTTCATCTGGAAGAGCTGGAATAGCATTAATTCTTTGTTGAATAAAATTGCATTGTATTGGGTCACTTTCAATGGCTATGCAATTCCTTCTTTTCTATAGGCAACACGCTAATGTTGTACCTAATCACCAAATACAAAATAAATAATGAAGTTAGATACCGTCAAAAGATAAATTAAAAATAATCTAAGATTGAAGTATGATTTCATAAATATTAGATAATAATTCTTACCTGAACCCGAGAACAAATCCAAAACCCAATCTCCTTCATTTGAAAATTTATCTATAAGATAGTTAATTAATGTTTGTGGTTTTTGATAAATGTTAACCATCTCTCCTTTCAAATCTTTTTCCTCATATGTTAGCTTTATAACCACATCACTGTATGCCAATATACTACTAGGAGTCTCTCCATCATTTGCATTGACAAGAATAGAATTATAAGAATCATCTTTTGTCCAGGTTGCAAGATGTATACTCTCAAAATCATGTTTAAATGATTCTTTCTTGGAGCTAWGAATATTTGGCTTGTGCCTGTAACATAAATAAGTGAAATTTCAATTAACTTGTGAACTAATAAAATTGTTTTATAATATTAATTGTTAAACATACACTTTCAATATCTTACCAAATAAACTGTCTCCTTGTCTTTTCTTTCCCCTTGAATTTTGATTGTACTAATCCTTGTTGTGTTTCTGAATGAAATACTAGAAATATCCAAAATGGTGATGTTGTAACTTCTATAAATCCCATAACCACTTTATTGAAAGCTTGGTAAGTATAAGGTTCAGTATCATATTCAATGTTTGGGATATTATAACCATGAGGGATATCCACAATAACTAGGGAGTATTCTTTTTTAGGAACAATATTTGCATGTTTTTCACAATCACATAATATTACTTTATATTGAACAGTGTCAAGCCCATTCCAAATGTAATGATCAAGGGTGTCATCAAGTTGAACATTTTGAACACGTCTCCTTCTTTCTCTTTCAAACTTAGCTTTTTGAATAAAACTTTTGAAAGTTTCAGGTACTCCATCTACATTCTTCTTTGGCATCTTTAATGAAACAAACAAACATATAGTTATATATCTATAACTATTAAAATATAAATAAATTAACTTACAAACAAATAATATGAATGCAATAAATCAACATACCTTTTTGAATGCAACAAAAAATTGTTTCAATACTGTTGAGGAGCTTGAATCTGGATAGTTGAGTTTAACATCATCCCAACTTTCTTCATTCAACATCTTGACCATTTCCTCTTGTATTTTCGTATACACCTTGTGACTAAATAAAACAAAATTAATTTTAAACTGATATTAAACTGAAACAATTAATTATCTTGTCCTAACATAAATAAAAATAAATCAACAGACTTACTTTTTAAATTCATCACACATTTCTTCCATTGACAATTCTCCCAACCTAACACATGATAATATACTTATGAAAAGTTTATCATCCTTCACTCCTTGTATTGATCTACAAGGTGTTATAGTCATATCATTAGAAAGATTTTTTATGTCGGGACTTGTCTTACTTGTGTCACATATCAATGGTTTAGCCTTCTTAACTCTCTGATTCTTTATACCAACATTTTCCCATAGGGTGAAGATCTCATCTATCAAATCCCATACATGTCCAGTTCTAAATCCCAATTGAAAATAGTTATCCACGGATCTAAATATATCACTTCCTTTGTGATATTTTTCTTTTGTATTTTCAACATCAAGTGGGAATCTTATTTCCATGCAACACTCCTTCCTAAACTTAACATCAACATTTGATCTCTCCCCGTGGCATCTTTCAGAAAATTCATTGTGGATGAATCTCACCCTTTGAATGGTCATAGACATTTTGTACTCATTGTCTGTGTTATGATCCCATGCCAGTAACTTTTATTCTGAATCTATTAAACCATCATAAATTATGCATTTGACTGTCTCAAAACAATAATTATTGGGATATTCTAGCATCAATTCTCTTCTAGCCTCTGCAGAATGATTTCCTCCAATCACATAATATTTGTAGTCAAAAAATTTTGATCTATCAAATTCTTCTCTCGTAGGAAATTCCATTGGGTCAACAAGAACTAGGTAGTCAACCACATGTGCATATGGATTGTATCTAATCAATGCTTTCAAATTGTGAATATGCAAGTGATGTGGTTTTCTAATTTGATATTTTTCCTTCCCTTCCATGGGTTTATAAAGTTGTTTCACATTCAACTAAAATGTGTGGCCATCATCAACTAAGTTTGTCGTCCTCATTCTATTTCGAATGGAATTTTGTGTTGTTTTCATAATGCCATCCTCTAGATCAACACCTGGTGTTATTATTTCTCTTCTACCTTTATAACTTTCACTATAATACTCCGAACTAACAATGGCTTCTTGAACATTATCAACATTTGTTTTCTTCCTCTTATGATTTAAATGTGCTTCATCTAAATCAACGACTTCTTCATAAACAATAGGAATAGACTCATCATCAACCATCGGTCTTTTGTGTTTATCTTGTTTGATATTTTTGCGAGAAGAAGTGATAGTTACCTCATTGGGATCAATCTCAACAAAACCTTCATTTGGAGTTTCCTCATTTTCAAATGTAACCCTTTTAGGATTTCTAGAATGAGGATTTTTCTTTCTTCTTTCATGTTCTTCTCTGTC
>ML784071.1:185047-229478 GCA_009831015.1 Picea engelmannii | reverse complement strand
CATTCTTGTTATAATTTCTCAATTTGAAACAATATCTAAACTTGATATAAGTTTTCCCTTGTTTAACAAGTGCATAAATAATATCTATGGCTGGCACCAAACATATATCTCGTAACAACCCAAGTGCCTGATAATTTCCATGCACATGTTCTGATTCGGCACAATACAAATATATATGATCTCCATTGTTTCCTTGCTTGTCTTTAAGAAACCAAGAATATTCTTGTTTGTTTTCACCTTCCATAGATTTCCACTCTCTAACATTCTTCATTGCCCTTGATAGCTCAGATGTTAAGCTATTATTTTGTTGCTTAACATTCATCGAGGTTCTGGTTGCAATTTTTTATGCCATTATTGCAGGTCGTGATTAAGATATATTGAGAGATAATCTATTTCCTGACATTTTCCTATATTAAGATAAAAAAATAAATTAATCCTTTCACATTATAATCAACTAAAAAACATAACATTGATTAGAAAAATTAATTGTTATATGTATGTTAAAAAACTTAAAAAACCTATAACATTGATTAGATATATATGTAATGTAACATATAACAACATTGTTATATGTTATATAACATATAACAATGTTGTTATGTTATATGTTATATAACATACACACATTTCTCTAGCCCCCACGACCAAGCCCCGAGCGCGCTCGTGGCTTGGTCGTGGGGGCTAGTGCGATGTGAGAATCACCCTAGCCCCCCCCGTGCCTAGGGCTTGGTTGTGAGGGATAGGGTGATGCTCGACATTGCCCCAGCCCCCACGTGGCTAAGGCATAATCCGGCTTGGTCATGGGGGCTAGGGAAATGCTTGTATGTTATATTAGCATATAACATTGTTATATGTTATATTAACATATAACATATAACAATGTTATATGTTATATAACATATAACCTATAACCTAGGTTATATGTTATATAACATATAACAACATCTAACATATAACCTAAAAACCATAAAAAACTAGACAAAATTTAAAAAAATGTTAAAAAACTATATCTAAATTTAACTTTTTTTGTCTTTTTTTTTTCAAAAAATCTTAAGGATTTTTCAAGAAAAGTAGAAAACATCTATGTTTTTTAGAAAAAAGTAGAAAACATGCAAGAATTTAACAAAAAACTAACCTTTGAAATGCTAAATTCTCCTCTTTGCTTGCTAGATTCTCCTCGGATGTCTTCTCGATGTTTTAGCTTGCTCCAAATCATAAAACAAATACTACACAAGATATAACACAATATAAAAAGATAAAAGAAGACTGTGTATATATAACACAAATGATATAAATTACTGTTAGTATAACCAATGTGGGATAAGAAAAATTAGGTATATTGTCTACATATATACCTAAAATTATATGGATCATCAATATGTTTAATCAATGTGGGATAAATAGATAAACATGTTAAATATTGTATTTAACATGTAAATAACAAAACAAAAGAGTAAAATTGTTTTTAATTTTTAAGGGAAAATAACTGAAAACAATTGAAGGGGAAATTTTGGAGGGAATATTTTGGGGTGGAATTTTTTTTGGGGGGGGGATTTTGGAGGGAAATTATAATTTTTTTTTTTTCGGGGGGGAGGGGGGGCATTTAGAGGGAAAATATAATTATGCATGTTATTATAATGTCATAGGGATGATGAGCATTTATATGATTCTATGTTCTGAAAGAGAAGGGATGGCTTCATCAAATAAAGAAAATTGTATTTCTGAGACATCAACAAATTCTTCACATACCTCTTCTGTTGGGACTAGGAAATGCCATAGGAATGTTTGTAATACAAATGAGGAGTCACATTTTTCATCTAGTCATAATTTTGATCATGGTGCAAGTAATTTTATTCAACATGTTCCTCATGAAAGTCCTAAATCAAAGGACTTTGAAGGCACCAATGATGAAGAGGAGGAATATGATGGTGATAAATCTAGTCAGCAATTTAATAGTAATGAAAATAATCAAAATGTAGGTCGAAGTGGAGACTATGATCAAAGTTTAAATGATTGGGATGAGAATTTTCCTCCAAGTGAAGAGTTTGAATGTACCGATGAAGATTTCCAAGGCACCAATGAAAATGATGGAGAAATTCCCTCAAGTGGAAATTTTAAAAGCAATGAAGATGATTATGACAATGGTGGGCCAGATTCGCCGAGTGGAGAATTTAAAGACAACAATGTTGGTGATTATGATTTTCCTCCTAGTGAGGATTTTGAAGGTACTAATGAAGAGTTTCCTCCAAGTGAGGATTTCCAAAGCACGTGTTAGTCCCTAAATTTGCACTTGACTGCTAAGGGCAATCTAGGGCATCATTGATTTATTGCATTGGTTCTTATGGATAAATATGTATGGTTTTTGCAAAGGTTGGAGATGCCGGCAGTAAATGAAGAAAGAGAAAATTCAATCTCTGATTGTAAACAAGGGCTTATCCCACTTACTTAGTCAATGGTAGTCAATTAAATAAAGCATATAAAGCCATAAGATGAAAGAAATATGCAAATTTCCAATCTGTTCACTCACATAGAAAGATTTTTTATCCTAAATGTCATTCAGAATCAAACAACAAAGTACTTAAAAACAAGTCTGGGAATGTGAAAGAAAATAGTGAAATCTTCACTACCCTATCAACCTAACAAGATAATATCAGTGCATTGCAGAGATAACATGCTTTATAAGTAAGAAAAATAAGAAAAAGATTAGAGGAGAAAATCTACTTATAAAAAAGACTGTAGCATTGAGTGCTAAATGAAAGTCCCTACTTTACAATTATAAAGAAAATCACAGTCCATCCTCTTGACAACTATGATCATATTCCATGTTTCCATGAAGACTTGGGCTCGCCCCTACTGTCTTGGATTTGTGTTGAGTCATGGCTTGATTTGTGGCTTATAATGAGAAATGGGCCTATGGATTAACTTGTGGCTTGTGTGTTTGTGTGGCAGATTGCAAGTAACTGGAGCTTGGGGCGTTGGAACTGGAATCTGACCTTTAAGCCTAGAACTTGATAAAATACAACAACTTTTGCATAAGGCCGAGAGCCAACCTAAAAGACCAGAACTTTAATAAATGAAGCCACAAGTTGAAAATGGCTTTATAAAATTTTAAGTTCTAGGTACTAACATGTTTTGGTGCTACGGGAATAACCCTATTCCTGCAAATTGCAATGTTTATATCTAGATACTAATAGCACGAATGAGAATGGAGAAGAATTTCCCCCAAGTGGAGACTTTAAAAGCAATGATGACGATTATGACAATGCTCGACAGTCTTTCTCGAATGAGGAATTTAAAAGAAACAATGTTGGTGTTGATGATTTCCCTCAAAGTGAGGATTTTGAGGGTACCGATGAGGATAATGAAGATTTTCCTCCAAGTGAGGATATTGAAGCTAGTAATGAGGATGAGGATGATGAAGAATATCTTTCAAGTGGTGAGTTTCAAAGTAGTGGAGATGATTACGCCATTGGTGGTCACTCTTTCCCAAGTGATAAATTAAAAAGAAACAATGTTGATGTTGATTTTCCTCCAAGTGAGGATTTTCAAGATACCGATGAAGGTTTTCAAGGAACTAAGCAAGAAGGTGGAAATTTTCACTGAAATGAGGATTTTGAAAGCAATGAAGATGATTATGTCAATAGTGGACATAATGTTGATGATTATTTTTCTCCAAATGATTATGTTGATGATGATGTTTTCAAACATTCAGCTGCAACAAATGAAGGTGATCGACATTCTCTAGTTTAGTCTCCTGACAATGTTTTGCTTGATACTCCTTGTGGAGATAAGGAAAAACCTTCTAGTGAGGATGATGAAATAGTGGAGACATTGCAAAGAAACATTGTGTCTAGGACCAAGATTAGAACTTTTTATATCGATCCAAAGCGTTCTAGTTATACAAGGTCTAGGGAATAATTTCTCACTAAATCAATTTCCATAAAAGAATTGATTTCAAGTGAATGTTGTCAAAAGAATTGTTTGAAAATCATGGACTACATGTATGCCTTGAATAAAAGGAATACATATTTGGAAATGAATAAGAGCATGCAAAATTCATATTTGACGGGGTGCATGATATTCACCAATACAATATATGATTATCGCATTGGGGATATTTTACTTTGCAGAAAGACTTTCAAAAAAATTCACTCAATTGGTAATCTTCATCTATCAAGAATCCATACAAGGTTGGAAAAAGATCCATCATTTTATTCAAAGGTACATCATGGATGAAAGAGTGGGCCATTCACAAAAACTACATTGTCATGGATGCGTGATTTCTTTTCCAAACATGGAGAGTGTATGCCAGATAGAGACACAATACATATTCCAGATAATTTTTCAAGGAGGGAAATATACAACTTGTACAAAGGATATGTTGGAGATGTTGAAGGTGTTGGATCATGTTGTCATTGATGCCAATGGTTTGATTACTTGGGAGATTGTTGGATCATATGTCATTGATGTAAATGGTTTGGTTTGATTGATGTCAAGTAATTGATTGATATGATGCCCTTGATAAGAATGTTATATGTCCAAGTGGAAACCAACCGATGAAAAGATGAATCATTATTGTCTTATCATGGTTGATAAGGTGCACAAATAGATGAACTCCAAAGTGGTCCCCTTATGGTGAAAGCCCTCACGGGAAGACGCTTTATGGAATGAGTTATCCTAAAAGAATGGTTGGAGGACCGAAGCTTCCATGTGGAATAATGAGATGAAGATCAATGAAGTTGTTGGTGAAACTATCATAAATGGATAGTGCTTGTCATGCCATTTCCGGTGGTATGTGGAATGTCACATAACTCCTCATGGTTTGAGAGTTATGGCCTTATGAAGTTGGAGGACCCCCATATGAAGGCTTGAAGCCCCAAGGTCAAAGAAGTAAAAGTGCTTGAAAAGAAGAAATCATTATTTAAATGATAAATTAAAGTGACAAAATCAAGAAGGAATATTTAAATGATAAAGTATTGGAGAATTTTCTATTCATGGAAAGCGGGTAACCCTAAAATGAGGAAAATAGGTTAAGTGACCTACAAATGGGTTAAGTAACCTAAAAATAGGTTAAGTAACCTAAAAATGGGTTAAGTGACCTAGAATATGAAAGTATAAATAAGAATCTAGGATCTCTTGTAAAATGTACATTTGAGTGAGAATCCTTTGTGGATCAATGGAGAGCTTCTTGGTATTATCTTTTGGAGTATTGATGGATATCTTCTTGTGAGAGAATCTTATTGGTGTGGAACTCTTGAGCATGATTGAAGATATATTCTGAGGAAAAGAGCGAGAGGAGGATCTCATAGACGCATCAAAGTTTCGGCAATGTCGGAGATCTCGACGACAAAAGTCTCGGAGTCACGGAAAACCCTATTTTCTGATGTACATGCGGGTTGTTTGTGTATAGGGTGCGTACACACACGGGTTGTTTGTGTATAGGGTGTGTACACACACGGGTTGGTTGTGTATAGGGTGAGTGTACATGCAGGCTGACTGTGTATAGGGAGCGTGGACTCAATAAAATCATGGAGATTTGTGTTTGAGCTGGTGCCAAGCTCTTGAATGATGAACCAGGTTCCAGATATGCATTCTATGGCCTCAGATCTATCTCTCAGACACTGGTATGGTACATTATTGTCTTGATAGATACTATTTCTTGATATGTTGTGAATGCTTAGGGCATTCTTGGTATGGATTCTATGATGTGGTTCAGTTTGGTTGATTTGGTTGATGGAGTGAGCAGCACTCTTGTGATTCAGTAGTGACATGATTGCTATGGTATACTAGTTATTTATACATGATTGAGATAGCATTCATATTGATTTGGTGTGGAGCATGAGCAAGCTATTGGAAAGCTTAGATGTGTTGTGACTAGCTGTGGTTCAGTTTGGACAGTTGAAGACAAAAGAGAAAGTGATTGCAGGTTGCAGAGGATCTGGGAATGTTGCTCAGAAGCATATGTTTGTTGCATTATACATTGGTTGCATTCACACACGGGCTGTAGTGAGCCAGGGTGCGTGCCCAAGTGGGCCGCACTACTGACAGGTCGCATACTTTTTGACAGATTGATATCTGTTGAGGATTGTTGCCTCATCTTAGTTGGTGCTGAGGGTGTAAGCTGAGTCTTGCATATAGAGCTGGTGCTCTTGTAGATTTGTACTCTATTCAGTTGTTGCTGATAAACCCAAGGATTGTAGTCCATAATAAAAAGAAAATTGTACATACATCTTGTGTTCTTTGTGTCCATTGTGATGATGACTTGTTGATGATATATTGCTGATATATGTTGTTGATATGTGCCTACATCTAACTGATTATAAATGACAACAATGGATAATGAATAAATGTTGAATGCTAATTGATGAGTTTTTGTGCAAGAGGGAAGTTTTGGAAAAAAGAGCACCACACTCATTCACCCCCCCTCTAAGTGTGGTAGGTGTGTCCAATAGAAGGAAAGAATAATTTTATTACATATGCATATTTTACAAGAATATGGAAGAAACAATTCAACAATGTATGTATTCCTAAGAATTCAAGGATGGGGATTTGTAGTATATGTGCTACTCTTAAATCAAGAAGAGATMAATTTGAAGGGGGCAAAAGAGGTATGTATTTACTATTTTTTTTTTTTTAARTTGAATAGTCATCAACTATGAAAACACACGATCAATATTTTCATTTACAGGAAGAGAATTTCATTCAGTTTCACTTGGTTGGTTGTATGGTTTTCAATGGAAAAATGTGTCCAAGATTTTACTTCACAGCTCCAAATATTCACAATGATGCAAATCTGACCATCACCATAATTCATCATGTGCTCACTCACTAGTCTGGAAATATTCCTCAAGTTCTCTATCTACAGTTGGACAACACTAGTCGTGAAAATAAAAATCAAATTGTGTTTGGATATCTAAGCATGCTTATTGAAATGAGAATCTTTCAAAAGGTGAAATTTGGTTTCCTTCTTGTTGGACACACTTATGATCATATTGATCAAATCTTTAGTCATTTTTCTGTAACATTGAAGTGGGAAAGTGTTGGAATTCTACCATCATTGATTGAATGTATCAAGAAAGAATACATTCCAGAGCCTATTTTTCATATATTAAAAGAAACTATTGACATGCGAAGATTTATTCAAGGATCACATCGTGAAGAAAAATGTATTGACCAACTTAATGACATTAGCTTCCAACATCAATTTTGTTTGAAAAAAATTGATGGGAAAACACTTATATGGGGAAAGAAGTATTCAACTACTACAGAATGGGGGCCTTCATCAGGTTTATCACTTTTTAAGTTCATTCCAGATCGTCCAATTTTTGCATCAAAATTATTATTTTTACAACAGTTGTTGAAATCCATAATGCATGAAGGTGTAATAGAGATGTAGATTATTCAGAATGCCTAGAAGAAATTAAAAAGTCCATTAAGGATACATATGAGTAATTTGATGTTGTTGATTCTGTTTGGTGGGAATCTTTTTTCAATAATCAAAGTGACATAATTTCAAGCTTGGCAAATGAAGATACAATGTTGAGGACTCCATTTCATTGGCCACAAAATATGCCAAACGAATATGAAGAAACAAACATTGTTGAAGTTCAAAAATCTCAAGGTGCTATTGAGATTACACAAGCAGAAGAAAGAGAAATGTATATTGGTTCGCGAAGTTCACATGCACAACGTGAAGCCATGGAAGAAATGTACAAGGGTTCATTACAAGATATTAAGGAGGGTAACATGATTGCAGTTTTAGCGACTAAGGATCCACATGGTTATCCATTCTGGATAGGAAAGGTTATAAATATTGAGAAAGAAAATGTTGATGTTGTTGCAATTGAAGTGCATTGGTATGCAACAAGTAACACCCATTCAATGGTGTGTACAAGCGAGAGATGGTGGTTGAAAAACATGTCAATAGAAAGAGAAAAAGAAAGGGTCAAAATACAACTCGTCGTCGCACTGGCCTCATAAAATTAGACGATGTTGACAAACTTGTTTATGACTTCAATTTGACAAAGAGATGAACTCTTCGCTCCAAGACAACATAGATTATCAAGAGGTTGTTTCCGCAAGAAATAAATGCAAGATGGGCATCTATTGAACCTAGTCATAGATCTAAAAGACATTTTCCATCTGAAATGTTGGGCATGCATGTAGACTCAGATGGTGCATTCATTTACAATAGAGAAGAGTATGGATCATATACATCTTCATCAAAACATTCATCTGAAGACAATGTAGACTCTGATGGTATTTCATAAACCATGAGTCAATCTGAATAAGTGTATGGAACATTTTAATAATTTTTTATCCATACGATGTTTGTATGGTAGCTAAAAAAGAGCATGGAACTTACATATGATCTTACATGAAGTTATGAATCTTTTGTTATGTTTTATGAATGATATGTTTTTTTAATATGGATAATATAATAAAATTTCTTAGCTCATATGTTTTGGATATGGTCAATATAACAATACTTTTAAGAAACTATTTATGTTTCATTCAATGTAACTTGTATTCCCTTTTTTATTGTTAAAAAGAAAAAATTATTAAAAAGTGACGTTGAATTTTTAAAGTATATTGTGATATTTTCATGGCATTATGTACTAACTTGTGCTTTGTGTGATGATAACATTTGAAAGTAAACATTTTAGGGTTGATTTTATGATTTTGTTTACAATAATGATGAGTTATTTTACCACATTATAAAAATTGGTCATTTTAATACCCCAATTTTAGAATGGGTGCTACCGGTAGCAGTACATTTCAATTTGATGGTTGATTTAGAGGTTTTGGTTTTAATGGTACCAAGTGATAAAAACACGATTTCAAATGATCTCAAAATTTAACATTTTGAAAAGAAAAAAAAAAATTCAAAAACATCTTTTTTGTTTTTAGGTGCTGATTTTAAGGTTTTTATGAGCTACTGTCTAAGATTTGAAGGCCATGTTTGAAAAATGTTGTAATTTTGACCCCGTTTTAAAAAATGGTGCTACCGGTAGCACCACTTTTTTATTTGGGGGTTGATTTTGATGTATTTTATGCAAAAATATGGGTTTTTTGGGCCAGAGTTCTCGTTTTGAGGTCATAGTTCTCATTAAGTTGGTAACTTTGTTGTTACAAATAGAGTTGTTAAGCTGAATTATATTCCTTCCATAGAACAAATTGCAGACATATTTATTACACCTAGCCAAGACACCATTTAAATATCTTCGTTAGAAGCTAGGTGTCATCCCTTCTCTCACCTAAGAGAGTCCATCCTGTCAGGGGGAGTATGTGTTGGTTGAATATATGGTACCTCTGAAAAGTACTGCAATATCTCAGGGGGGAGTGAGGAAAAACAATTGAGAATTCGATCATCCGAATTTCTGTCAGCCATCAGATTGATTTAAGTGGAAGGACAGGATAAGAAAGAGTCGTTGATCTAAGATCTTGATCAATGAACAAAATTCATTTTGGGTCTAAAAATGTGAGGAGGTTACACTACAGAGAAATCACTTCGAGAGTTTCAATTTGAGATATGAAATCCTCGAAGTCTAGAGATCCAGAGAGCTGGAGTAAACGTTAGTCGTCACACTATTTTAAAGTGGAAGGAAAGGATAAGCTAGAAAAGAATCATCGTAGAAAGATCGAGTCATCAATGTAAGAACATGATTGACGAACAACATTTAGTTCGGGTCTAAAAGTTGTGAGGAGGTTACTGTTCGAGGATTCTCACTTCAGAAGAATTGGCGACTTGAAAAGTCGAAATACCCAAAGTCCCGAGGGTTGAAGTCTTGAAGTGAATGGGGATCGATGCCAACAAGAATACATTAGGAAGGACACATGGTGCAATCAGGCAATGACAAGTGTCAAGTTGATTCGGCATTTCAAGTATGTGCAAATCACAAATCTGAGTGGCATGTAGCAGTTACTAGGCTCATGACATGTCATCAAGTGACGTAAGTAAGTGATGTCACTCCAAGAGTTTTACTTCGGGAACTTTACCATCAACACTTTCCCAAAGTTTCAAAGTCCCAAAGTGGTTTGGGGTCGTCCATCGTCGAGGAGGACAGGTGGCACGAGATCCACAACTTCAGAATTTTTTGGATGCAAAGAACGTGAAAATCGTCGAAGAAAAGTATCGACCGTTGATCGTTGGGAGGGGTATGTGTCAGAAGATTATGCATTCGGGTGAAAGCACTCCGGGAGAAATGAGTGCATAGGAGTTGAAACTCCTGAAGCCTGAAGTGTCTAAGTCAATCATGATTGTTGATCGTCAAGGGGAGTACGTGTCAGTTGATCTGAGATTTCAGAGAAATCTCACTTCAAGGACTTCCAGTTGAGACTTGAGAATTATGAATTCTAGACATGCAAAAGGATCATGACCGTTGATCCGAAAGAGACACGTGTCAGTGGATTATTAGCTCCAGGAAAAATCAAAGGAAGGTTGAAAGGTTGGAAAGTTGAGGTTTCCGAACCTCGAATACTTGAAGGGATTGTGACCATTGATTCGAGAAGACCACGCGTAATTAGATCGTGGACTTTGGGTGAAATGCTACGGGAGAAAACGGATTTTGAGAATCGAGACTCTCAAAGCCCGAAAGGGGAAATCGATCTCGTCCGTTGGTTTGGAGGGCCACATGCCACTTGATCATTAAGACTAAGGATCTTGCGTGGACAGAGGAAAAAAGGCAAGGAAGGAAGATGTATTGAAGTCATTGATTGAAGGAATCTGTCAGAGACTACGAGATCAACGATCATTATCAATTGCAAGGTCAGAACATGCTCAGGTCATAATTTTTCGTGAGCGGGCCACAATTGAAACCATAGTTTTGGAGAAAGGGTATGTGGCAGTTGGAGGTGGATTGCGGGGAGAAAAGAGGTTGATCCCAAACCACTCTTGGACGCATCTGCAATCGCTCGCTTACGTAAGGATGTAGCCTGAGGTCACATGAAACAGGGGGCTAACGAGAAGAGAGTTTTGCGCCCGTAATTACGTGGTCACGTGAAATTCATCGCCCAAGGTCATATCGAAAAAAAGGAGCTAGCGCTCGCTAGACCAATATCGTGAAGCACATTTTGAATAAGCGTCTGGTCACGTGAAGGAAGGGTATTAGAAGCCAAAGACGCCAAAAACAATTGATTGTAACTTCCAGAGAAGGAGAAGAGTTGTGAATGTTAGAGAAGCCAAAGAATATCAGGATAATGCCCACTGATGATGAACCGATTCTGGATAACCACCAGAGAAGACGAAGAGTTCGAATGATGATCAGGAGAGAGGACTCGACGTGAAAAAGACATGCAAAACAGAGAGTATATTGTGCTTTTTTGAAGGGGATGCATGTGTGTAGGTGTAGATGTTGTGTAGTATCTGAAGTGGAGATCAGAGGCGCAGTGCAAAGAATGGAGAGGCATCACAAAGCATAAAATGGAGAAGAGAATCTAAACATAGAAACATCGTGTGTAGAAGCATAATAGAGAATAGAAGTTGAAGTAAGAAGAGGAAACATGGAGCTATAGAAGATCATATCAAAGATAGTTCAATTAAGTAAAGTTTTATATATCAGGGTGATAGGGTGGTGCTAGGGAGGACGGTTGTCCTCAAATTTTTAAGTGGGTTCTTGAACACAGGGAGTTGTAGCTTCCATCTGGTTGCATCCAGAGAAACCAGGGTGGTAGGTTGGTGCAAGGGAGAACCATTGTTCTCTATTATACAGGTTGTTGCCTGTGTGACTAGAAGTTGTTTCTTCTATCCATTCGGTGTTGGAACACTCAAGGAGTTGGTGGTTCCTTCTATTGGGTTCTAGAGAAACAAGAGGGTTGGTGCTCTCAACAAGTTGCATATTTTTAAAGAAGAGGTTGTAGCCTCATTTTGAGTTGGTGCTCAAATATTGATGATGTACAGAACATAAAAGACTGCTTATCATTCCAAGAAGAAGAGGTTTTCTCCATTTATGGGTTTCCTCATGAATATATGTCTCTGTGTATATCATGTGTGTGATTGATTTTTATTATTTCTATTGTTCATGACTTGCATAATCTTGATGATCGCTTGAAGAAGGTTAATAACATTTTAATAGGCACAAAATTGTTTAAGCATAGTAACAACTGATTCACCCTCACCTCTTAGTTGCTTTAGTATTTCCAATAGTACTTTGTTACTTGAATGGAATAATACATCACAGTCTAAGGTATATAGTAGATGGTGAGGTACAAGTGCCAAAAAAATAGAAAAAATTACGGCCCATAAGCTTTCATATGTACAGGTATGGAACTAATTTTTTTCCCACCATCCGATTTATTAATATTGTTGTTAATGTTCATTGAATCAATCGCTAACTCCAACCAACAGTTTACATCACCAAGTCCTTAGAATAAGTGTTTCTGAACATTGAACATTGGAAAAACAAATGTTGATGGAGAACATAAAACACAACATCAACTTACATTCAATAATATCTAAAAACAATATTATTAAATGAATAGAAGTTGTTTCCACCATTATTTGTCCTTGGATTTTAAATTTAAGTATACAAGGAAATGAAGGAAAAGTTGATGAGGCAAAAGAAGCGAATGATTTATACCTTGGAAATCCGTTTTGGATCATGGATGTGACGTCCCTTCAAACCTGAATTTGTCAAAGGGAATAAAAGTTTATATGAATGGATAATAACCAAACATGTATGAGGTTGAATTTTTCAAAGAGAATAAAATTTTATATTATTGAATAATAATTAAACATGTACGATGCTTTAAAAATGCTAAATGGGAATACCTCATGAATGAGCTCCTCTTGGTTTCAAGAATAATTTATTTTCTACTAAACAAGGCCAACCATGTAAAAGTGGAATCTCGTCCACCCTCTCCCCCCCCCCCCCCCCACATCACTCTCAATTCCTCATGCCAAATCATGCATAAAAAGTAGCAAAAAAAGAAAAGGTAAATGAAAGAAAGAAGGTACATTCATACAAAACATATAAGTTTCATACATAAGAAGGTAGCAAAACAAAAAATTGTATAACAAATCATTTATAATAATAAATTTTGTCCTCAAAATATGTATAATCACTTATTTTTTTGTTTCTTATTTTTACATAATTCTTGTGTAAATCATCAACACATCCGTCTTCATCCCATTCAGTTATTGGGCCCTCTTTTGGTGTTGGATGACTATGCATTATCTCAAACATTGTACTAATTTTAATAGTACGACCTGCATGTTGATGCACTACATGCAAATCAACTATAATAACAAAAAGCGTTAAAAGGACATGATTAGTTATTATTCGTAACATTGTTTCATTAATACAAATATCATTACTATTTTTTTTACCTAAAGGAATAGCTGGCACCATTGGTTGGGTTTTCATCGATTCTTCTCCTCTCCAAGCACCCTCATCTACATGCTCTGCCATTCAAACAAAAAAGTTATAAGTACACCATTTGCAAGTAAATATTAATAATCGTCAATATATATATATATATATATATATATGATTTTAAAGACACACATACTATGATGGCTCTACACACCACTAGAATCATGAGGTTGTTGTCCACCACCATTGAATGAATTGGTGTTACTTTCTCTCTTAAAACAAACAGACACATTAATTGATGGGTTAAATCAATCGTCAATATATTTGACAAGTAATCAACAATTACAATCTTGTCATTTTATTTACCATCTCGTTCAAAGGGTCCGATTTTGTTTTCCCCATCATTTGTCGATGTTCCACCACTACTTCAAAATCCAAACTTGAACTTGACCCTCAAGTCTTCTTCAATGGCGGGAGTGTTGATCATATCTCCCTACATTGCATAATTAATATTTTTTCTTATTGGCCGCAATTAAACAAAATTTTCATGATGATATGAATAATATGGTTAAATTATTTGGTACTTTTAATTCATGCTTTTAATCTAAGGTAACTACCTTGGGAAATTTTGTGTTGCCCATGTTTTTCTAGTCTTGCCTTGGTTACTTTTGAAGTGTTAGGGAGCCTACGAAAAGTTTCAAATATGTTAGATATCACAATTTTTTTTGTAGAATTAAATAAAATTCATCATATTCAATTCAAAATATCATATATTACCTTGCAGGGCTAGGTGGTGTCTTCCTTTCTTGTATCAAAAAAGTTTCTTTTAAGTCATCCAATATATTCTTCCATTCCCTCTTAGGAATGGCTAGCGGATGATCATACTTATTTTTATTTTTTTCAATTGAACCATATATTGATCTATGACATATTTCAAATATGTAACATCCCTCGAGGTTATTTCAGACTTGTTGAATGTCATATCACCAAACAGGCCGACCATATGGTTCATAAGAATTTTTTTCAATTATTTATTCTGTAAATTCCACCATGTGTGAATGGTGGGCCTAAAAATATCTAAAGCCTTGTCATGCAAGGTCCTGTAAAAAAAATTGTTTCTTGCAAAACGATATGATAATTAGATTAAAATAATCTAAAGGATGTAGGTTTCATTTAAATGGTAGGAATTAATTAATATATTCATAAATACCTGAGATTTGTTTTAGCTTCAATGGAACCAAATTATTTTCCACCAAAAAAATGATGGAGATTGTTCTTATGATTTTAACACGTGATGCTCCAAGATAACAATGTAGTGTAGAATCATCCTCATGAGATTCGCCTTGTAGACCATCACGTGCATGGTCTAGTGTGTGTGGTGGGTGTGTCTCATGGGTCTCAAGAGTTTTAGTTGTATGATCCACAATTTGGTATGCAGATCATGCTTGGATTCTATGGGGTTGGTGCATCACTGCTACCAACAACATCCCCATGACTAGGTTGTCTCGTTGAATCCAAAAATTCCTATAGAAAAAAAATGTTTGAGTATTTCTCATATAAAGGTATCAAACAAAATTTCATAAATTGATATATGTAAAAAATAATCTTTTTTTTTTTAAATGTAACTTACCCCATACTGTTCTATATCCTCCATTGAAATTCTCATCCTTTCTCTGGTCTCCTCTATAGTTGTCTTACACCTATCCAATTCAATGAGTTCCTTATTTACCTTTATCAAGTCCTTTCTAATTTTTTTCATTGGGTTGATGGGATCAAATATTTCATCACCCACATCACTGTGCTCCAGTGTGCTCATCTACATCAGCAAATAAACAAGTTAATTCAATTATTGTCGACAAGAATTGATATGAAAATCAGTGGTATACCTGCTGTGAACTTGCCGATACTTTCCCACGATTACTCTACCAAAATATAATAAGAATGACATTTTCAAATGTTAGAAAATAATATAATAATCATGAGCTATTAAAATGTAGGTTAAAGATACAAAAAGGAAAACATTAATTACAAGTTGAGTATACCGGTAGAACATAATTACCCCCATAATAACAGTTCCTCTATCAATTCGATTCAAATGGTAATCGACCAACAAGTATTTCTCTGCAACTATTGTTTTCACTATACATGTGAATATCTGATTTCCTTCACACCCTGCATATATACAATTAGGTTTCTTTTTTGTTGTTGTGGGTCTTGTACTGTTTATAATCGCTGCAATATTTTTTTACACCTTTGGCCTTCCATCAATATACATCATTTCCTTTATTTTGATCATTGTCTTTTGCATATATATAATTTGAAGCATATACATATCTTCACATACTTGGCATATATAATATCAACCTCAACCAATATCCATAGTTGTATCATGGTCCGACATACTCCATCAATTCAATGAGATCTCCATTTTCACCTTTATTCCACCAATGCAGAATAGAACCAGACCATGTATGGATGGCAGAGAAATGTGATACATCCTCTCATTGACACATAATTCAATTTCCAACTGAGGAATTTCATTGGGTACCCATTGTCTCACTATATTTTTGTACCTCAAGGTAACCTCGACGTCACCTATTCTCTGATCGTCATAAGAATATGATATTACGTCACCTATTCCACGTGCCTAAAAAATTTTATTTTGACCTTTTCACCTCTAGTTGATCTTTTCCTGTTAGATGTGTTGGATGTAACACTTTCACCCCTCCCTTCAAAAATGTCCTCACTCGTCGATGATAGGTTTAACAGGTACCTATTTGGTTGTACCTACACTCCATCGAATGAGAAAAATTAGTTAGAAAAAGGGGAGAATTTATGCACAAGGAATAATTTGACCCTATCTTTCTAATTCCAAAGCCAGATGTTTGCTTCTTGGAGGTAGAAATGTAATGCAGGCAATTCATTTTCTAGTATTTGTCTATTTTCTGTTTTGTGTGTCTTGTTAACATGTAATCCATTGGAAAGGGTCTTAGATCCATACCAACATGCAGCTGATTGGATTCCACTTGAGAGGGAAACCAAAGTATAGTTCTCTTTTCTTATCCCCTCTGGACTAAGAAAAAGTCATTATTTTCTCTCTTTGTTGATATTAATGGATATAATGATTTGTTATTACTTCCCGATTGGTCCAGGATCTCTATTTATAGGGTTTTAACCACATTAAAAAATTATTCGTATGATCACTATTAATGGAATGTTGTTTTTTATTACCATTGTTATTAGACAAGTTGTAGGTTGGGAAAATATTGAACCAACCACCAATTGACAACAAATTAGAGAGAACCTACCCATTGTCACCTTATGCAGGTGTTCCGATCACTTTAGAGGTGAGGTAGTCACCTAAAGGGGGGAATCCCGGTGACCCTAGGGGGAATTAAGATGGAAAATAAGATGCGTGAATGGATGCCCCTAATGGTAAAATTTTCTAGATGGTAAACAAAACTTGGTAAAGATTCTAGAGGGTTTCTTGATGTTTCCAATGCTTTGAGTAACTTTCCAAGAGTGAATACCTACCTGAGACACAAGGAAAACAAAGTATATGATATAATATGTTAGGTGGAAAAGTAAGTTAAGATTGTTGTCCCTAATTGCATCAATAATCAATCATATACATCAACATATAAAAGAAAATAAAGTCTACAAAATAATTTCTAAAATTACAATTAAATAAACAAGAGATAAACTAGTGAAGACTAGCTTAAATCAACCATGATAAAGAAATACTTTAGCACAAAAGCAAGGATGAAACAAAAATCTTGTTGCAGTGATATTTATTAGCCTTATTGATCCATATTTTATGAGCATAATGAAATGAATACATATTATTAAAATATGTTTAACACAGAATAACAGAGATACAGTAAAATTGTTTTCTATTCAATAAGGAAATAAGTTGAAATTGTAAAATGCAACAAGCTTGTTGGAATGGTGGCGGCTTATCTCTGAGAAGAGATGTGAAAATTGTGCTCATTCGAAGGAAGATGATTACAATGAGGCTCTGAAGGCCTTTTTTACAATAATCATGAATGCCAAAACCCTATGAATCCAAAAACCTAACCCTAGGAGATCAAGCGTCAAAAGTCATGTTGGCCCTGTTGGGATAATCTAATACATCAACTTCCCAGGGTTGTAACTTTTGCATACGATTTTCGTTTTATGCACACGGTAACTTGTTGGAAATATATATCTGAGGAATACACATGTTTCCATCACAATTTAATTGTCTCTGCAATATAACTATGGCAAGCCCTGAAAATTTTTTTTTGGGCCTCAAAACGACCCTGGAATTCTGGGACCCAAAAACTAGGAAAAAACTGTTAAACTGGAAAACTACCAAAATGAGCTAGTTGGAATAGGTGGGGGGCTACCGAAATCCATCTGGATCAATCCTCCCAACTAAGGAAGAAATGTTATCCATTGCATTGAGTTCCCCCATCATATGAAGAAATTTCTGTTGAATTTGACCCAGGGTGAGCCACTTGCCTTGGTGTAGGAGTTGCCCTGCTTTGACAACTCGATGAAGTCGAATCCTTTGATGTCGATTTCCCTTGACATGTGTGTCCAAAATATGATCACTGGATTCTTATTGCATGTAGACAGGGTTGATCTCTTTTGGTGTCAACTTCTATGCTGTCTCAGAGGTGTCCAATAATGGTGGGAAATATGGTTGAAGGAGAGCCACGTTGAATATTGGGTGCAGGCCAAGGAAAGGAGGAATGTTGAGTGAAAAAAAAAATTCACCCACATCCTTGGTGATGGTGTACAACCCATAATGGAGTGGGCAAGGCTTCCGATGGGGTCATATAAGGCATTCTTTCTGCAATTGCAACCAAACTTTGTCCCCCACTTGAAACTTATGTGGCACCCGATGTTGATACTGGCACTACTTGTACTTGGAATTGGACTTTTGTAAAATATCCTGCACCTATTGAAGGATGTGTTGGATCCCCTCAATAAATCAGGTGGATTTTTCAGCTTCATGTGGAGAAGGGGACGATTCAGTCGAGGTGGCCGCCAAGGGTAGTGCAACATCCATAGGGACCAATGGTTGGAATCCAAACCCCACTTGAAACGGGATATGGCTAGTTGAGCTTTGTTGGGATTGGTTGTAGCTATGATGGAAATTGGGAAGACTCTCATCCCATGTGCATAAGTTCTTGGAATTGTACATGTGCAGGATATATACTATTATCCAATTGACGACCTCAGTTTGACCATCTGTCTCAGGGTGGAAGGCAGTGGATTTGGTGAGCTTGGTGTCCAGCAATGACCAGAGGCTCGACCATAATGTGTTGAGGAACCGATTGTCCCAATCTTAGACAATGGTTTGTGGGATTACAAAATGTACCCAGACTCATTCAAATAAGAACTTGGCAGTGGCCTCTACTGTGATTCTCTTCTTGCAGGAGGCCAGAACCACCATCTTGGAAAAGCGATCAACAACCACAAAAACACAGTCATTTCCCCTTTTGGTGGACGGAAGGTCCAACATGTAGTCCATTGATATGGATTACCATGGCTTGTTAGGATTAGGAAGAGGGGTATACAAGCCCTTTTTTTTAGTGGTCAGTTTGGAAATAACAAAGGCAATGTAAGACCTGATATACTTGCGGACATCCTATCAAAGTTTTCGCCAGTAGAAATGTTTTTGCAAAAATGCCACTGTATTTTTTATGCCAAAGTGTCCTGCCACCCAAATGTAGTAAGCTTCCCATATCATCTTCACTCACTCCCTTGATGGAACACAAAGATGGCCCAGATGACACAACAGCTTGTCCTGAAGATGGAAATTAGTGACAGCTGAGTTTGTGCCCAACATTTGGTAGGGGGTGGAGAAATCAGGGTTTTCCTCATAGAGGTGGGGTCATTCAAAGGTCTCATTGCAGCAAGAGTCTAGCACCATGGTGAGTGTCACGACTGGAGGTCGGCTGATGCAATCAACAACTCAGTTGGTACTTCTTATTTTATACTTGATGTTGAGGTTAAACTACTGCAAGTATGTGGACCACTTTTGATGGTGGTTATTCTACAATTTGTCTCGTGTTTGCATGAACTAAAGTGTTTTATGATCAATGTAGATGAATTTATCCTTCCTAAGAATTTAATGTCTCCACTGGCACCAAGCTTGCAAAATGGAGTATATTTCTTTTTCATAATTAGGGTACTTACGAACAACATCTGATAGAGTCTCACTATGATATTCCATGGGGTGGTTGTGTTGAGTGAGAAATACACCCACAACATAGTTTGAAGCATCTCTATCGATCTCAAAGGGTTGTTGCAGGTTTGGTAATGAAAGTATTGTGGATGAGCACAAGCACAACCTCAAATCATTGAAAAATTGTTGTTGGGACATGCCCCACACAAATTTTTCCTTACCACCACCCTTGGTTACTTGGCTGAGGGCCCATGTAATATGAGAGAATCCCAACACGAACCTACAATAGAAATTGGCATGGCCCAAGAAGATCTAAAGCTCAGTGAGTGTGGTTGGGGCTGGCCAGTCACAAATGATATGGATATTGGTTGGATCCACATGCACACCATGTTGATCAAGGATGTAGCCTAGGTAATGGACCATGTCCATTTCGAAGGAGCATGTTTCCAACTTGGCATATAGCTTGTGTTGTCGTAGGGTGTGTAGAACCTGCTGAATATGTTGCCAGTGTTCCGCCCAAGTATTTTTGTATATGAGGATGTCATCCAGATACACCACAACAAAAGTATTTGTGAAAGGTCACAATATATTGTCCATCATCCTCATGAAAGTTGTTGGAGCATTTGTCAAACCAAAGGGCATGAAAAACCATTCGAAAAGACCTTCTTTTGACTTGAAGGTAGTCTTCCATACATTTGTTTGTTCTATTGGGACCTGGTGGTAGCCATACTTCAGATCAATCTTACTGAATTATTTAGTCCCCATGATTTGATCAAGTAGGTCGTTGATTCAAGGAATCAGGTACCGGTTCCGGACTCTGATTTTTTTCAGGTACTAGTAATCAATGCAGAGTCATCAGGTCCTGTCTTTATTTTGCACCAGCATGATTGGGCTCCCACAAGGCAATGAGATGGGATAGATGTGCCCCTTGTGGAGAATTTCTTGGATCTGTCTCTTGATATCATCATTTTTTAACAGAGAGCAATGGTAGACTGGCCCATTAGGTAGAGGTGCGTCAGGGGTTAGATCAATGGGATTATTGAACTAGAAGTGCATAGGTAACTCGGTAGGTGAGGAGAAGATATCTGAGTATTCTTCCATGAACTTATCCACTTGCTTCTGTTATGTATAAATATCATTCATGAAGGCCCTATATGTGGCTGCGATATTTCTCTCACTCTTAGAGTGAATCACGAAGAAGAAAAAAATCTCGGTTTGAGAGATGACCTTTCTGCATTTTTTGGAAGAGATCAAGGAAATAACACTAGGTGGGACTCCCTTATGTATCCTGTACAATTTCTTGTTCAAAGTAATAATAAAACTACGAGGAGTAGAATCATATACAACATGACATTTCCATAAATAAGGTTGGCCCAAAAGACCATTACAAACTTTGAGAGGAGCAACATCACACAATACCTCATCTTTGAAGGGATTGATGTCATATGACCATCAACATTGTTGGCTGACATGAAGATCGCTTCCTTGGCGGAGCCATCCAATGGTGTAGGGGTGTGAGTGTGGAATTTTCGGCAAGGATAGTCACATGACAACCTCTACTGAGATAAGGTTCTTCTAGATGCCACTATCAATGATGAAGTGAAAAGGGGTGCCTTTTACCCACATCTGTGAATGGAAAAAGTGCTCACTTTCTTCTGGATCGTCTGGTTTACCAGGATGGATATTGGTGGTAGATATGATGGCACTAGGTTCCGCATCAATGATCTTCCTCCCTCTTTCTAGTTCTGACTCAGAGTCAGAAATTACATTTTATTCAGAGGATTTCACTTCAGCCACCAGCGACTGCTTTGAGCGACAATCAACATTGTTATGCCAAGGGATCTTATGCAAGTCACACCACTTTTCGATATCTTTCTTTATCTTTCTAATGTCCTTATTTTCTTGCGGCTTGGACTGGTTTTCCTAATGTTATCCATATTTTCTTTGTCCTTTTTTCTACAAGTTCGAGCCACCCTTTCCTAGCTTTTGTTGCGAGGGGTTCCTACGCCCAAATTGTCACGTCTTTTGTTTGAGCTTCTGCTTGATTTTGATGACATATTGAAAGGTCGCACCCAACTATGAGATGCCTAGAAATTTCATTTAGGTCTGGATGTATCTATGCAGAGAACCACGATACTTGATTACCAAATGTCGCTCTGAATATTTGATACCCATCTTGGTGCGCAAGGTATGGAAGATAATTCTGAACTCTGGCACTGATTGATCTCTTTCTTGTTGCAGTGTGGTCCATTATGTATACAAGTTGTCATAACTTCTGATAAGGTAGTATTTTTCATTAATAACATCCCTGAAGGATTCCCAGGTCACCACGACTGTAAATAATGTAGGTTCCTTTGTTTCCTTTTGGTTACATAAAGTTTCCTACCAATATTTGACATGGGGAATGGATTTGAGAAGCGCACAAGTAATCTTTTCTCTATTCAAAAAGTTATGGACAGAAACATACCCTTCTAGTAGATTCAACCATTTTTATATAGCATCCACATCTATATAACATTCAAATATAGGAATATCAAAGTTGATTTGTACCTTAAAGTGGGTTGCGCCTCTGCTCGAGGAAGATGTGTCACGTGTTGGTAGCCTCTGAAAGACTTGCACAAAACTCTCCATCATCTCGTTCCTCTGTTGAGTGAGGGCTTCCTCAAGCAACATTTTGAAAGAATATCCTATCACATAATCATTATTTTATCCTTCCATGAGAGGTCGCTTGGGCGTGTGAGATATTTTTTCCTCACGAGAATCAAGTTCGAGACCCAATTCTTTGTACCTTGGCCTCGTTGGGACATGCATTAAGAACGACAAGGAGCATACTGCTCTAATACCACTGATCCAGATTTTGTGAAAAGAATGAAATGAATACAGATTATTAAAATATGTTTAACACAGAATAACAAAGATACAATAAAACTAGTTTCTATTCAATAAGGAAATAAGATGAAACTTTAAAATGTAGCAGAAAACAAGCTTGTTGGAATAGTGGCGGCTTATCTCTAAGAAGAGATGTGATGGATGAGCCCATTTGCAAGAAGATCATTACAATGATGCTCATAAGGAATTTTCACAATAATCATGAATTCAAAAAACATAGGCATCAAAAAAACTAACCCTAGGAGATTAAGCGCCAAAAGTCATGTGGGCCCTGTTGGGGTAAGTTAGAATATCAACTTCCCGGGGTCGTAACTTTTGAATACGATATTCGTTTTAGGTGCACGATAGCCAATTGGAAAGGTATATCTAAGGAATAAACATGTTTTCTTTATAATTTGACTCAATTTACATTCTCATTGTGGCAATCCCTGAACACGTTGTCTAGGGCCTCAAAACAACCCCGGAAGTCAAGGACTGAAAAACTAGGAAAAAATTGTCAAACTGGAAAACTGTCAAAATGAGAAAGTTAGAATAGGTGGGAGGACACCAATATCCATATGTATCAATCCTCCTCCTTTAGGAAGTGATGGTATCCATTGCATTGAGATCCCCCATCAGATGAGGAAAATTTTGTTGAATTTGAACCTGGGTGAGCCACTTGCCTTGGTGCAGGAGATGCCCTGCTTTAACAACTCGATAAAGATGGATCCTTAATGGTCAAGTGCCCTTGACCTATGTGTCCACAATATTATCACTGGATTCCTATTACATGCAATCAGGTTTGATCTCTATTGGTATCAACTACTCTGTTATCTCTGAGGTGTCCAATAATGGAGGGAAATATGGCCAAATGAGAGCCACGTTGAATACTGGGTGCAAGCCAAGGATAGGAGGAATGTTGAGCTCAAAATCATTTTCACCCACAATCTTGGTGATGGTGTATGACCCATAATGGAGTGGGTGAAGCTTCTGATGGGTCCCTATAAGGCATTCTTTCTGAAAGTGCAACAAAACTTATGTGGCACCTGGTGTTGATCATGGTGCTACTTGTACTTGGAATTGGACTTCTGTAAAATATCCTACACCTGTTGAAGGGTGTGTTATATCCCCTCAATGAACTAGGTGGATGTTTCAACTTCACGTCGATCAGGAGACGATTCGATTGAGGTGATTGTCAGGGTAGTGCAACATCCATGGGGACCAATGGTTGGAATCCCAACCCCACTTGAAAGGGGATATGGCCAGTCGATCTTTGTAGGGCTTAGTTGTGGCTATGTTGGAAATTGGGAAGAATATTATCCCATGTGCAAAGTTTCTTGGAATTGTACATGTGCAGGATATGAACTATTATCTGATTGATGACCTCAGTTTCACCATCTATCGGGGGGTGGAAGACAATGGATTTGGTGAGCTTGGTGTCCAGCAGTGACCAGAGGCTCGACCAGAATGTGTTGAGGAACTGAGTGTCCTGACAACAATTTGTTGGATTCCAAAATGTACCCAGACTCATTCAAATAAGAGCTTGGCAGTGGCCTCTACTGTGATTCTCTTCTTCCAGGCAACCATAATCACCATCTTGGAACAGCAATCAACAACCACAAAAACATAGTCATTTTCCCTTTTGGTGGATGAAAGGCCCGACATGTAGTCCATTGATATGGATTACCATGACATGTCAGGAGTAGGAAGAGGGGTATACAAGCCCTTTTTCTTTATGGTTGGTTTGGAAGTAGCATAGGCGGTGTAGGACCTGATATACTTGTGGAAATCCTATCGAAGTTTTGGCCAATAGAATTTTTTATGCAACACTGCCACTGTCTTTTCGATGCCGAAGTGTCCTACCACCCGACTATAGTGAGCTTCCCAAATCATCTTCACTCGCTCGCTTGATGGAACACATAAATGGCCCAGACGACACAATAACTTGTCCTGAAGATGGAAACTAGTGACAACTGAGTTTGTTCCCAACATTTGGTAGGGGGTGGAGAAATCAAGGTTTGTCTCATAGATATGGGGCCATTCATAGGTCTCATGGTAGCAAGAGTCTAGAACCATGGTGAGTGCCACGACTAGAGGTTGGTTGAGGCAATAAACAACTCGATTGTTACTTCCTATTTTATACTTGATGTTGAGGTGGAACTGTTGCAAGTATGTGTACCATTTATGATGGTGGTTATTCTGCAATTTGTTTCATGTCTGCATGAACTACAGTGGCTTATGATCAATGTGAATGAATTTCTCCTTCCCAAGAATGTAATGTCTCCACTGGCTCCAATCTTGCATAATGGAGTACATTTATTTTTCGTAATTATCCTACTTACGAATAACCTTTGATAGAGTCTCACTATGATATGCCACGGGGTGGCCGTATTGAGTGATAAAGACACCCACAACATAGTTTAAAGAATCTGTCTCGATATCAAAGCGATGTTGTAGGTTTGGTAATGAAATTACTAGGGACGAGCATAAGCACAACTTCAAATCATTGAAATCTTTTTGTTGGGACATGCCCCACACAAATGTTTCCTTAGCACCACCCTTGGTTACTTGGTTGAGGGCCCATGTGATATGAGAGAATCCCAACACGAAACTACAATAGAAATTGGCAAGGCCCAAGAAGCTCTGAATATCAGTGAGTGTGGTTGGGGTTGGCCAGTCACAGATGATTTAGATCTTGGTTGGATCCACATGCACACAATGTTGATCGATGATGTAACCTAAGTAATGGACCCTTTCCATGTTGAAGGAGAATTTTTCCAAGTTGGCATATAGCTTGTGTTGCCATAGGGTGTGCAGAACCTGTTGAATATGTTGCAAGTGTTCCGTCCAATTCTTGTTGTAGATGAGGATGTCATCCAGATATACCACTACAAAATTATTGGTGAAAGGTCACAAGATATTGTCCATTGTCCTCATGAAAGTTGTTGTGGCATTTGTCAAACCAAAGGGCATGACAAACCATTTGAAAAGAACTTATTTTGACTTGAAGGCGGTCTTCCATACATTTGTCTATTCTATCGGGACCTGGTGGTAGCCAGACTTCAGATCAATCTTACTAAAGTAATTTCCCCCCATGAGATGATCAAGGAAGTCGTTGATTCAAGGAATCGGGCACTGGGTCTGGACTTTGATTTTATTCAGGGGTCGATAATCAATGCAGATTCACCACGTCCTGTCTTTCTTTTGAACCAGCATGATTGGGCTCCCACAAGGTGATGATATGGGATGGATGTTCCCTTTGTGGAGCAGTTCTTGGATCTATTTCTTGATCTCCTCATTTTCTAATAGAGAGAAATGGTATATTGGCCCATTGGGTAGTAGTGCAATGTGGGTTAGATCGATGGGATGCGTGACCCGGAAGTGCAGAGGTACCCCGGTAGGTGAGGAAAATATATATGATTCTTCCATGACCTTATCCACTTGCTTCTATTGTGTGGAAAGATCAGCCGTGAAGGCCCTAGATGTGGCTGTGATAGTTCATTCACTCTGAGATCCAATCATGAAGAAGACAAATTTCTCGGTTTGAGAGATGACCTTCTTTCATTTCTCGGAAGAGATCAAGGAAATAACACTAGGTGGTACTCCCTTGGGTATCCTATATAATTTCCTATTCAAAGTAATAATAAAACTACGATACCTAGACTCATATACAACATGGCGTTTCCATAAATAAGGTTGTCCCAAAATAACATTACAAACTTCGAGAGGAGCGAAATCACACAATACCTCATCTTTGAAGGGCTTGATTCCATACGACATTTGACACTATTAGCTGACATGAAGATCGATTCCTTGGTGGAGCCATCCAATGGTGTAGGTTTGCGGGTGTAGCATTGTCGGCAAGGATAGCCACTTGACGACCTCTACTGAAATCAGGTTCTTCTATCTACCACTATCAATGATGAAGTGAAATAGGGTGCCTTTTACCCACATCTATGAATGGAAAATATGCTCGCTTTCTTCTAGCTCGTCTGGTTCACTAGGATGGAGATTGGTGGTAGTAACGGTGGAAATGGGTTCCACGTCAATGATATGCCTCCCTCTTTCTAGTTCTGACTCATAATCAAAACTTGCATCTGATTCAGAGGCTTTTACTTCAACCACCAGTGACTTCTTTGAGTGACAATCAACAGTTTTATGCTAAGGGATCTTATGGAAGTCACACCACTTTCCGGTATCTTTCTTTGTATTTATGGTGTCCTTATTTACTTGCAGCTTGGACTGGTTGTCCTAATACTATCCATATTTTCTTTGTCCTCTGTTCTGCGGGGTCGGGCCTCCCTTTCCTATCTTTTACTATGAGGGGTTCTTACACCCAAATTGTCACGTCTTTTGTTTGATCTTCTACTCTATTTTGATGGCATGTCGATAAGCTACACCCAAGGACGAGATGTCCAAAAATTCCATTTATGTCTAGATATATCTATGCAGAGCACCACGATGCTTGAGCACCAAATTTCACTCAAAATATTTGATACTTATCTTGGTGCGCAAGGTATGGAAGATATTTTTAAACTTTGGCACTGCTTGGTCTCTTTCTTGTCGCAGTGTGGTTTATTATGTATACAAGTCATCATAATTTCCAATAGGGTAGTATTGTTCCTTAATACCATCCCTGAAGTCTTCCTAGATGACTGCAACTGTAAATAATGAGGGTTCCTCTGTTTCCTTTTGGTCACAGAAATTTTCCTACCAATCTTTTACATGGGGAATGACTTTGAGGAGCAAAAAAGTAATATTTTCTCTATTCAAAAAGTTATGGACACAAAAATACCCTTAAAATATAGGAATATCAAAGTTGATTTATACCTTTAAAGGGGTGACACTATTTCTCGAGGAAGATGTGTTGCATGTCAGTAGCCCTTGAAGGATTTGCGCAAAAATATCCATCATATCATTCATATCCCATCATTGTTCTTTTCTCCCACCATGAGAGGTTGCTTGTGTGTGTGAAATATTTTTTCCTCAAGAGAAACAAGCTCAAGACCCAATTCTTTGTACCCTGACCTCGTTGGGAACATGCATCAATAACGACAAGGAGAAGACACTCTAATACCACTGATCCAAATTGTATGAGTAGAACAAAATGAATACAGATTATTAAAATATGTTTAACACATAATAACAAAGATACAGTAAAACTGGTTTTTATTCAATAAGGAAATAAGATGAAACTTTAAAATGCAGTGGAAGACAAGCTTGCTGGAATGGTGGCAGCTTATCTCTAAGAAGAGATGTGATGGATGTGCCCATTCTCAAGAAGATCATTACAATGAGGCTCTGAAGGCCTTTTTCACAACAATCATGAATTCCAAAAACATAGGCATCCAAAAACCTAACCCTAGGAGATGAAGCACCAAAAGTTGTGTGGGCCCCGTTGGGGTAAGCTAGTACATCAACTTCCCAAGGTCATAACTTTTGCATACGATCTTTGTTTTAGGCACACAATAGCCCTTTGGAAATTTATATCCAAGGAATACACATATTTTCTTTAGATGGCCCAGATGACATAACAGCCTATCCTGAAGATGGAAATTAGAGACAACTGAGTTTGTGCCCAACATTTGGTAGGGGGTGGAGAAATAAAGGTATGTCTCATAGAGGTGGGGCCATTTATAGGTCTCATGGAAGCAACAGTCTACCACCATGGTGAGTGTCATGACTAGAGGTCGACTGATGCAATCAACAACTTGGTTGGTACTCCCTATTTTATACTTGATGTTGAGGTGAAACTGCTGCAAGTATGTGGATCACTTCTGATGGTGGTCATTCTGCAATTTTCCTTGTGTTTGTATGAATTGGAGTAGCTTATGATCAATGTGGATGACTTTATCCTACTAAAGAATTTAATGTTTCCACTTGCGTCAATCTTGCAGAATGGAGTACGTTTATTTTTCATAATTAGTGTACTTATGAACAACATCTGATAGATTCTCACTATGATATACCATAGGGTGGCCATGTTGAGTGAGAAAGACACTCACAACATAGTCTGAAGCATCTGTCTCGATCTCAAAGGGTTTTTGCAAGTTTGGTATTGAAAGTACTGGGGATGAGTAGAAGCGCAACTTCAAATCATTGAAATCTTGTTGTTGGGACATGCCCCACACAAATGTTTCCTTACCACCACCCTTGGTTATTTTGGTAAGGTCCCATGCGATATGAGAGAATCCCAACACAAACCTACAATAAAAATTGGAAAGGCCTAAGAATCTCTGAAGCTCAGTGAGTGTGGTTGGGGCTGGCCAGTCACAAATGATATGGATCTTCGCTGGATCCACATGCACACCACGTTGATCAAGGATGTAGCCTAGGTAATGGACCCTATCCATGCAGAATGAACATTTTTCCAAGTTGGCATATAGCTTGTGTTACCACAAGGTGTCTAGAACCTGCTGAATATGTTGCAAGTGTTCTGCCTAAGTCTTGTTGTATATGAGGATGTCATCCAGATACACTACTACAAAAGTATTGATGAAAGGTTGCAGGATATTTTCCATCATCCTCATGAAAGTTGTTGGAGCATTTGTCAAACCAAAGGGCATGACAAGCCATTCGAAAAGACCTTCTTTTGAATTGAAGGCAGTCTTCCATACATCTTTCTATTCTATTAGGACCTGGTGGTATCCATACTTCAGAACAATATTACTGAAGTATTTGGCCCTGGTGAGCTGATCAAGGAGGTTGTTGATTCAAGGAATCGGGTACCAGTTCCGGACTCTGATTTTACTCAGGTACCGGTAATCAATGCAGAGTCACCAGGTCCTATCTTTCTTCTACACCAGCATGATTGGGATCCCGCAAGGCGATGATATGGGATGGATGTACCCCTTGTGGAGCATTTCTTGGATCTGTCTATTGATCTCCTCATTTTTTAACAGAGAGAAACGGTAGACTAGCCCATTGGGTAGCGGTGCGTCAGGGGTTAGATTGATGGGATTCTTGACCTAGAAGTGCATAGGCACCCCGGTAGGTGAGGAGAAGATATCTGAGTATTCTTCCACGACCATATCCACTCGCTTCTATTGTGTGGAAATATCAGTCATGAAGGCCCTAGATGTGGCTGCGATCATTTGCTCACTTTGAGAGAAAATCATGAAGAAAAGAAATTTCTCGGTCTGAGAGATGAATTTCATGCATTACTTGGAAGAGATCAAGGAAATAACACTAGGTGGGACTCCCTTGGGTATCCTATATGATTTCCTATTCAAATTAATCATAAAACTACGAGGCCTAGACTCACATACAACATGAAATTTCCATAAATAAGGTTGGCCCAAAAGATCATTACAAACTTTGAGAGGAGAAACATCACACAATACCTCAACTTTGAAGGGATTGATGTTGTACGACAGTCGACACTGTTGGTTGACGTGAAGATCGCTTCCTTCGCGGAGCCATCCAATGGTGTAGGGCTACGGTGAAACATTGTCGACAGAGCTAGTTGCTTGATGACATCTGCTGAGATAAGGTTGTTCTAGATACCACTATCAATGATGAAGTGCAACGGGGTTCCTGTTGCACACATTTGTGAATGAAAAAGGAGCTCACTTTCTTTTGGCTCATCTGGTTCACTGGGATGGAGATTGGTGGTAGCAACGGTGGCACCAAACTCTGCGTCAATTATCTGCCTCCCTCTTTCTAGTTCTAACTCAGAGTCAGAACTCACATTTGATTCAGAGGCTTTCATTTCAGCCACCAGTGACTACCTTGAGAGACAATCAACATTGTTATGCCAAGGGATCTTATGGAAGTCACACCACTTTCCGGTATCTTTCTTTGTCTTTTTGATGTCCTTATTTTCTTGTGGCTTGGATTGGTTATCCTAATGCTATCCATATTTTCTGTGTCCGTTTCTCTGCAGGTTCGAGCTGCCCTTTCCTATCTTTTTCCATAAGGGTTCCTACGCCCAAATTGTCACATCTTTTGTTTGAGCTTATGCTCGATTTTGACGACATATCAATAGGTTGCGCCCAAGGATGAGATGCCTAAAAATTCCATTTACGTCTGAATGTATCTATGCAGATCATCGCGTACTTGATTACCAAATGTCACTCCGAATATTTGATGCCCAGCTTGTTGCGCAAGGAATGGAAAATATTTCTAAACTTTGGCACTTCTTGGTCTCTTTCTTGCCACAGTGTGGTCCATTTTGTATACAAGTCGTCATAACTTCTGAAAGGGTAGTATTGTTCCTTAATAGTAACCCTGAAGGATTCCTAGGTCACTGGGACTATAAATAATGAGGGTTCCTTTGTTTCATTTTGGTCACAGAAAGTTTCCTACCAATATTTGACATGGGGAATGAATTTGAGGAGCGCAAAAGTAATCTTTTCTCTATTTGAAAAGTTATGGACAAAAAAATACCCTTCTAGTAGATTCAACCATTTTTCTATAGCATGTGTGTCTAACTAACCTTCAAATATAGGAATATCAAAATTGATTTGTACCTTGAAGGGGGCAGTGCCTCCGCTTGAGGAAGATGTGTCGTGTGTCGGTAGCCCCCGAAGGATTTGCGTAAAACTATCCTTCATCTCGTTCCTATGTTGTGTGAGGGATTCCTCAAGAAACATTTTGAAAGGATATCCTATCCCATCATCATTCTTTTCTCTTTCCATGAGAGGTCTCTTGGACGTGCAAGAGATTTCTTTCCTCAAGAGAATCAAGCTCGAGACTCAATTCTTTGTACCTTGACCTTGTTGGGGACATGTATTAAGAACAACAAGGAGCAGACCGCTCTGACACCACTGATCCAAATTTTGTGAACAAAAAAAAATGAATACAGATTATAAAAATATGTTTAACAAAGAATAAAATAAATACAATAAAACCAGTTTCTATTCAATAAGGAAATAAGTTGAAACTTTAAAATGCAGCGGAAAACAATCTTGCTAGAATGGTGGCAGCTTATCTCTAAGAAGAGATGTGATGGATGCACCCATTCACAAGAAGATCATTACAATGAGGATATGAAGGAATTTTTCACAATAATCATGAATTCCAAAAACATAGGCATCAAAAAACTTAACCCTAGAAGATAAAGCGCCAAAAGCCATGTGGGCCCTGTTGGGGTAAGCTAGTACATCAATTTCCCGGGGTCGTAACTTTTGTATACAATCTCTGTTTTAGGTGCACAATAGATCGTTGGAAAGGTATATCCAAGGAATACACATTTTTTCATTATAATTTTACGCATTTTACATTCTTATTGCGGAAATCCCTGGACATGTTGTTTAGGGCCTCAAAACGACCTCGGAAGTCGGGGACCGAAAAACTAGGAAAAAACTGCCAAACTGGAAAACTGCCAAAATGAGTGAGTTAGAATAGGTGGAAGGCCAATATCCATATGGATCAATCCTCCAAATTTAGGAAGATATGTTCTCCACTGTGTTTATTCCCCCCATCAGATGAGAAAAATTATGTTGAATTTGGCCTCGGGTGAGCCACTTGCTTGGTGCAGAAGATGCCCTACTTTGACAACTTGATAAAGATGGATCATTTGATGTCGAGTGCCCTTGACCTATGTGTCCACAAAATGATCATTGGATTCCTATTGAATGCAGTCAGGGTTCATCTCTCTTGGTATCAACTGCTTTCTTATCTCTCAGGTGTCCAATAATGGTGGGAAATATGGTCGAAGGAGAGCCACATTGAATATTGGGTGCAGGACAAGAATAGGAGAAATGTTGATATAAAAATAAATTTCACCAACAACCTTGGTGATGATGTATTAACCATAATGAAGTGGGAAAATATTCCAATGGGGCCCTATAAGGCATTCTTTCTACAAGTGCAACCAAATTTTGTCTCCCGCCTTAAAATTATGTGGCACACGGTGTTGATCATTGTACTACTTGTACTTGGAATTGGACTTTTGTAAAATATTTTTCACTTGTTGAAGGATGTGTTGGATCTCCTCAATGAACCATGTGGATTTTTCAGTTTCACAAGGATAAGGGGACGAGTAGGTCGAGGTGGCCACTAGGGGTAGTGCAACATCCATGGGGACCAATGGTTGGAATCCCAACCCCACATGAAAAGGGGATATGGCCATTTGATCTATGTTTGGATTATTTGAAGCTATGATGGACATTGGGAAGACTCATCCCATGTGCACAAGTGCTTGGAATTGTACATGTTCAAGATATTCAATATTATCCGATTGATAACCTCAGTTTGACCATTTGTCTAGGGGTGGAAGGTAGTGGATTTGGTGAGCTTGGTGTCTAGCAGTGACCAGAGGTTTGACCAGAATGTGTTGAGGAACTGACTATCCTGATATAAGACAATGGTTTGTGGTATTCCAAAATGTACCTAGACTCATTCAAAGAAGAGCTTGGCAGTGGCCTCTACTGTGATTCTCTTCTTGTAGGAGGCCAGAGTTGCCATCTTGGAAAAGCGATCAACAACCACAAAAACACAGTCATTTCCCCTTTTGGTGGATGGAAGGCCCGAAATGTAGTCCATTGATATGTATTACAATGTCCTATCAGGAGTAGGAAAAGGGGTGTACAAGCCCTTTTTCTTAGTGGTCAATTTGGAAATAGTGTAGGCAGTGTAGGACCTGATATAGTTGCCGACATCCTATTGAAGTTTCAGCCAGTAGAAAATTTTCTATAACACTGCCATTATCTTTTCAATGCCGAAGTGTCTTGCCACCCAACTGTAGGGATATTCCCAGATAATCTTCGCTCCCTTGCTTGATGGAACACAAAGATGGACCAGATGACACAACAGCATGTCCTGAAGATGGAAATTATCGACAACTGATTTTGTTCCCAACATTTCATAGGGGTGGAGAAATTAGGGTCTGTCTCATAGTGGCGGGGGCATTCAAAGGTATTGTGGCAGCAAGAATCTAGCACCATGGTGAGTGTCGTGACTGGAGGTCGACCGAGTCAATCAACAACTCGGTTGGTACTTCCTATTTTATACTTGATTTTGAGGTGGAACTGTTGCAAGTATGTGGACCACTTCTGATAGCGATCATTCTACAATTATCCTCGTGTATGCATGAATTGCAGTGGTTTATGATCAATGGGGATGACTTTCTCCTTCCAAAGAATGTAATGTCTCCATTGGTGGCAAGCTTGCACAATGGAGTACATTTATTTTTCGTAATTAGGGTACTTACGAACAAAATCTCATAGAGTCTCACTATGATATGTCATGGGGTGGCCATGTTGAGTGAGAAATACACCCACAACATATTCTGAAGCATATGTCTCGATCTCAAAGGGTTGTTGCAGGTTTGATAATTAAAGTACTGGGGATGAGCACAAGCACAACTTTAAATCATTGAAAGCTTGTTGTTGGGACATGCCCACTCAAATTTTGTCTTACCACCACCCTTGGCTACTTGGTTGAGGGCCCATGTGATATGAGAGAATCCCAACATGAAGCTACAATATAAATTGGCAAGGCCCAAGAAGCTATGAAGCTCAGTGAGTGTGGTTGGGGCTGGCCAATCATGGATGATCTGGATCTTGGCTAGATCCACATGCACACCATGTTGATCAATGATCTATACCAGGTAATGGACCTTGTCCATGCCGAAGGAGAATTTTTCCAAGTTGTCATATAGCTTGTGATGTTGCAGGGTGTATAGAACCTGTTGAATATGCTACAAGTGTTCCTCCCAAGTATTGTTGTAGATGAGGATGTCATGCATATACACCACTACAAAATTATTGGTGAAAGGTTGCAATATATTGTCCATCATCCTCATGAAAGTTGTTGGAGAATTTTTCAAACCAAAGGGCATGAAAAACCATTCGAAAAGACCTTCTTTTGAATTGAAGGTGGTATTCCATACATAGGTCTATTCTACAGTGACTTGGTGGTAGCTAGAATTTAGATCAATCTTACTGAAGTATTTGGCCTATGTGAGTTGATCAAGGAGGTCATTGATTCAAGGAATCAAATACCAGTTCTGGACTCTGATTTTATTCAGAGATCGATAATCAATGCAGAGTCCCTAGGTCATGTCTTTATTTTGAACCAACATGATTGGGCTCCCACAAAGAGATGAGATGGGATGGATGTGCCCCTTGTGGACCACTTCTTGGATCTGTCTCATGATCTCCTAATTTTCTAATAGAGAGAAATGGTAGACTGGCCCATTGGGTAGCGGTGCATCGAGGGTTAGATCGATGGGATGCTTGAAGTGGAAGTGCAGAGGTACCCCGGTAGGTGAGGAGAATATATATGAGTATTCTTCCACGACCTTATGCACTTGCTTCTGTTGTGTGGAAAGATCATCCGTGAAGGCTCTGGATGTGGTTGCAAAATTTCACTCACTCTAAGAGCGAATCATGAAGAAGACAAATTTTGATCTGAGAGATGACCTTGTTGCATTGGTTGAAAGAGATCAAGAAAATAACACTAGGTGGGACTCCCTTGGGTATCATATACAATTTTCTATTCAAAGTAATAATAAAACTACGAGGCCTAGACTCATATACAACATGACATTTCCATAAATAAGGTTGGACCAAAAGAACATTACAAACTTTGAGAGGAGAAACATCACACAATACCTCATCTTTGAAGGGCTTGATGTCGTATGATAGTCGACAATGTTGGCTGACGTGAAGATCGTTTTCTTGGCGGAGCCATCCAATGGTGTAGGGTTGCGGGTGTGGCGTTGTCGGAAGGGCTAGTTGCTTGATGACCTCTGCTGAGATAAGGTTCTTTTGGCTACCACTATCAATGATGAAGTGAAATGGGGTGCCTTTTACCCACATCTATGAATGGAAAATGCACTCTCTTTCTTTTGGCTCATCTGGTTCATCAGGATGGAGATTAGTGGTAGCAACGGTGGCACTGGGTTCCTCATCAATGATATGCCTCCCTCTTTTTAGTTCTGAATCAGGGTTGGAAATCACATCTAATTCATAGGATTTCACTTCAGAAACCAGTGACTGCTTTGAGCGAAAATCAACAGTGTTATGCCAAGGGATCTTATGGAAGTCACACCACTTTCCAGTATCTTTCTGTCTTTCCGGTGTCCTAATTTTCTTACAACTTGGACTGGTTGTCCTAATTCTATCCATATTTTCTTTGTCCTTTTTTTCTGTGAGTTCGGGATGCCCTTTCCTAGATTTTTTTGCACGAGGTTCCTACGCCCAAATTGTCACATATTTTGTTTGAGCTTCTGCTTGATTTTGACGGCATATCAATAGAACATGCCTAAGGACGAGATGTCCAGAAATTCCATTTAGGTATGGATGTATCTATGTAGAGCATCACGATACTTGAGCACCAGATATCTTTGATACCCAGCTTGGTGCGTAAGGTATGGAAGATATTTCTTAACTTTGGCACTACTTGGTCTCTTTCTTACTGTAGTGTGGTCCATTTTATATACAAGTCATCATAACTTCCAATAGGGTAGTATTATTCCTTAATAGCATCTCTGAAGCATTCCCAGGTGACCGTGACTATAAATAATGAGGGTTCCTTTGTTTCCTTTTGGTCACATAAAGGTTCCTACCAATATTTGATATGAGGAACGACTTTGAGGAGCGCAAAAGTAATATTTTCTCTATTCTAAAAGTTATGGACAAAAAAATGTCGTTCTAGTAGATTCAACAATTTGTCTACATCGTCTGCATCTATCTAACCTTCAAATATAGGAATATAAAAGTTGATTTTTACCTTGAAGGGGGCAGCGCCTCCACTCGAGGAATATGTGTCGCGTGTTAGTAGCCCCAAATGGATTTGATCAAAACTATCCATCATCTCATTCCTCTATTGCATGAGGGATTCTTCAAGCAACATTTTGAAAGGATATCCTATCCCATCATCTTTCTTTTCTCCCACCATGAGAGGTCGCTTGGGCATGCGAGATATTTTTTCCTCAAGAGAAACAAGCTCAAGACCCAATTCTTTGTACCTTGACCTCGTTGGGGACATGTATTAAGAACGACAAGGAGCAAAACTCTCTAATACCATTGATCCATATTTTGTGAGCAGAATGAAATGAATACAAAATTATTATAACATGTTTAACATAGAATAATAGAGATACAGTAAAACTAGTTTCTATTCAATAAGGAAATAAGCTGAAACTTTAAAATGTAGTGGAAAACAAGCTTGCTAGAATGGTGGCGGCTTATCTCTAAGAAGATATGTGATGGATGCGCCCATTTGCAAGAATATCATTACAATGAGGCTTTGAAGTCCCTTTTCACAATAATCCTAAATTCCAAAAACATAGGCATCCAAAAACCTAACCCTAGGAGATGAAGCGCCAAAAGTCATGTGGGCCCCATTGGGAAAAGCTAGTACATCAACTTTTGGGGTCGTAAATTTTGCATATGATCTTTGTTTTAGGTGCACGATAGCATGTTGGAAAGGTGTATCCATGGAATACACATGATTTCAATAGAATCTGACTCAATCTACATTCTCATTGTGGCGAACCCTGAAAACATTGTTTAGGGCCTCCAAACGACCCCTGAAGTCGGGGACCCAAAAACTAAGAAAAAATTGCCAAACTGGAAAACTTCCAAAATGAGTGAGTTAGAATAGGTGGGAGGCCACCGACATCCATATAGATAAATCCTCCCCCCTTAGGGAGAAATGGTCTCCATTGTGAGTTCCCTCATCAGATGAGGAAATTTCTATTGAATTTGGGCCTAGGTGAGCCACTTGCCTTGGTGCAGGAGCTACCCTGCCTTGAAAACTCGATAAAGATGGATCCTTTGATGTCGAGTTCCCTTGACCTTTATGTCAACAATATGATCATTGGATTCCTATTACATGTAGTTAGGGTTGATCTCTGTTGGTGTCACATGCTCTGTTATCTCTGAGGTGTCCAATAATGGTGGGAAATATGGTCGAAGGAGAGCCACGTTGAATACTGGGTGCAGGCCAAGGAAAGGAGGAATGTTGAGCTCAAAATCATTTTCACCCACAGCCTTAGTGATTGTGTACGACCCATAATCTAGTAGGCGAAGCTTTCTATGGGGCCCTATAAGGCATTCTTTCTGCAAGTGCAACCAAACTTTGTCTCCCATCTAAAACTTATGTGGCACACAATGTTGATCATGGCGCTACTTGTACTTGGAATTGGACTTCTATAAAATATCTTGCATCTATTGAAGGAGGTGTTGGATCCCCTCAATGAACAAGGTGGGTTTTTCATCTTTATGTGGAGCAGGGGACAAGTCGTTCGAGGTGGCTGCCATGGGTAGTGCAACATCCATGGGGACCAATGGTTGGAATCCCAACCCCACTTGAAAGGGGATATGACCAGTTGAGCTTTGTAGGGTTTAGTTGTAACAACGATGGACATTGGGAAGACTCTCATCCCATGTGCACATGTTATTGGAATTGTACATGTGCAAGATATGCACTATTTTCTGATTGACGACCTCATTTTGACCATCTGTCTGGGGGTGGAAGGTAGTGGATTTGGTGATCTTGGTATCTAGAAGTGACCAGAGGCTCAACCAAAATGTGTTGAGAAATCATGTCTCGATCTGAGACAATGGTTTGTGGTATTCCAAAATTTACCCAGACTCCTTCAAAGAAGATCTTGGTAGTGGCCTCTACTGTGATGCTCTTCTTACAGGCGGTGAGAATCAACATCATGGAAAAGCGATCAACAGCCACAAAGACACAGTCATTTCCCCTTTTGGTGGATGGAAGGCCCGACATGTAGTCAATTGAGATGGATTATGATGGCTTGTCAGGAGTATGCAGAGGGGTATACAAGACCTTTTTCTTAATGTTCAGTTTGGAAATAACGTAGGTGATGTAGGACCTAATATACTTGCGAACATCTTATCCAAGTTTCAACCAATAGAAACATTTCTGCAAAACTACCACTATATTTTCGATGCTAAAGTGTCCTGCCACCCGACTGTAGTGAGATTCCGATATAAGCTTCACTTTCTCCCTTGATGGAACATAGACATGACCCAGATGACACAACAACCTATTATGAATATGGAAATTAGTGACAACTGAGTTTTTGCCCAACAATTGGTAGGGGGTGGAGAAATCAGGGTCTGTCTCATAGAGGTGGGGCCATTCGGAGGTCTCGTGGTAGCAAGAGTCTAGAACCATGTTGAGTATCACGACTGGAGGTTAGTTGAGGCAATCAAAAACTCGGTTAGTACTTCCTATTTTATACTTGATGTTGAGGTGGAATTGTTGCAAGTATGTGGACCACTTCTGATGGCGGTCATTCTGCAATTTGTTTCGTGTCAGCATGAACTATAGTGGCTTATGATCAATGTGGACGACTTTCTCCTTCCCAAGAATTTAATGTCTCCACTGGTGTTAAGCTTGCAGATTGGAGTACATTTATTTTTCATAATTAGGGTACTTGCGAACAACATCTGATAGATTCTCACTATGATGCCACGGGGTGGCCGTATTGAGTGAGAAAGACACCCACAACATATTCTGAAGCATTTGTCTCGATGTCAAAGGGTTGTTACAGGTTTGGTAATGAAAGTATTGGGGATGAACACAAGTGCAACTTCAAGTCATTGAAATATTTTTGTTGGGACATGCCCCACACAAATATTCCCTTACCACCACCCTTGGTTACTTAGCCGAGCGCCCATGTGATATGAGAGAATCTCAACATGAACCTACAATAGAAATTGGTAAGGCCCAAGAAGCTATAAATCTCACTCAGTGTGGTTGGGGCTGGCCAGTCACGAATGATATGGATCTTGGTTGGATTCACATGCACACCATGATGATCAAGGATGTAGCCCCAGTAATGGACCATGTCCATGCTGAAGGAACATTTTTCCAAGTTGGCATATAGCTTGTGTTGTCGTACGGTGTGCATATCCTGCTGAATATGATGAAAGTGTTCCACCCAAGTCTTATTGTAGATGAAGATGTAAACCAGATACACCACTACAAAAGTATTGGTGAAAAGTCATGGGATATTGTCCATCATCCTCATGAAATTTGCTGGAGTAATTGTCAATCCAAAGGGCATGGAAAACCATTCAAAAAGACCTTATTTTGACTTGAAGGCGGTCTTCCATACATCTGTCTATTCTATTGGGACCTAGTGGTAGCTAGACTTCAGATCAATCTTACTAAAGTATTTGACCCTCGTGCGCTAATCAAGGAGGTTGTTGATTCAAGCAATCGGGTACCAGTTCTAGACTCTGATTTTATTTAGAGACCGGTAATCAATGCAGATTCGTCGGGTCCATTCTTTCTTTTGCACGAGCATGATTGGGCTCCTACAAGGCGATGATATGGGAAAGATGTGCCCCTTATAAGGTAGTTCTTGGATCTGTCTCTTAATCTCCTAATTTTCTAACAGGGAGCAATTTTAGACTAGCCCATTGGGTAGCAGTGCGTCGGGGGTTAGATCGATGGAATGCTTGACCCAGAAGTGCAGAGGTACTCCGATAGGTGAGGACAATATATTTGAGTATTCTTCCACGACCTTATTCACTTGATTTTGTTGTGTGGAATAATTAGTTGTGAAGTCCCTAGATGTGGCTGCGATCTTTCTCTCACTTTGAGAGAGAATCGGGAAGAAGACAAATTTCTCGGTCTAAGAGATGACCTTCCTGCATTGCTTACAAGAGATCAAGGAAATAACACTAGGTGGGACTCCCTTGGGTATCCTATACAATTTCTTGTTCAAAGTAATAATAAAACTACAAGGCCTAGACTCATATACAACATGATGTTTCCATAAATAATGTTGGCCTAAAAGAACATTACAAACTTCGAGAGGAGTAACATCACACAATACCCCATCTTTGAAGGGCTTGATTCCATACGAAAGTCGACATTGTTAGTTGATGTGAAGATCGCTTCCTTGGTGGAGCCATCAAATGGTGTAGGGTTGTGGGTGTGGCGTTGTCGACAGGGCTAGCCACTTGACGACCTCTGCAGAGATAATGTTCTTCTGGCTACCACTAACAATGATGAAGTGCAACAGGGTGCCTTTTACCCACATCTATAAATGGAAAAGGAACTCACTTTATTCTGACTCATATGGTTCATCGAGATGGATATTGGTGGTAGAAACTATGGCACTAGGTTCTGCATCAATGATATGCCTCCCTCTTTCTAATTTTGACTCAGAGTCTGAACTCACATCTGATTTAAGGACTTTTACTTCAGCCACCAGCAACTACTTTGAGTGACAATCAACAATATCATGCCAAGGGATATTATGGAAGTCACACCACTTTCTGGTATATTTATTTGTCTTTCCGGTGTCCTTATTTTCTTGCGTCTTGGAGTGGTTGTCCTAATGCTATATATATTTTCACTTTCTTTTGTTTTGCGGGTTTGCACTGCCCTTTCCTATATTTTACTGCAAGGGGTTCCTACGCCCAAATTGTCTCGTATTATGTTTGATATTCTGCTCGATTTTGATGACATATCGATAGGTCGTGCCCAAGGACACGATGTCCAGAAATTTCATTTAGGTTTGGATGTATCTATGCAAAGCACCAGATGTCACTCAGAATATTTGGTACCCAGCTTGGTGTGTAAGGTATGAAAGATATTTCTGAACTTTGGCACTGCTTAGTCTCTTTCTTGTCGCAGTGTGGTCCATTTTGTATACAATTCATCATTACTTCTGACAGTGTAGTATTGTTCCTTAATAGCATCTCTGAAGGATTCCCAAGTGACCGCGACTATAAATAATGAGGGTTCCTCTATTTCCTTTTGGTCACAGAAAGCTTCCTACCAATCTTTGACATGGGGAACAACTTTGAGGAGTGAAATTAATCTTTTCTCTAATCAAAAAGTTATGGATAAAAAAATACCCTTCTAGTAGATTCAACCATTTGTCTACAACCTCTGCGTCTATCTAACCTTTAAATATAGGAATATCAAAGTTGATTTGTACCTTTAAGGGGGCGGCGCCTCCGCTCGAGGAAGATGTGTCACGTGTCGGTGGCCCCCGAAGGATTTGTGCAAAACTATCCATCATCTCATTCCTCTATTGTGTGAGGGATTTCTCAAGCAACATTTTGAAAGGATATCATATCCCATCATCATTCTTTTCTCCTACCATGAGAGGTCGCTTGGGCATGCGAGAGATTTTTTCCTCAAGAGAAACAAGCTCGAAACCCAATTCTTTGTACCCTGACCTCATTGGGGACATGCAAAAGAACGACAAGGAGCAGATCGCTCTGATACCACTGATCCAAATTTTATGAGCAGAACAAAATGAATACAAATTATTAAAATATGTTTAACACATAATAATAGAGATACAGTAAAATTGGTGTCTATTCAATAAGGAAATAAGTTGAAACTTTAAAATGCAACGGAAAACAAGCTTGTTGGAATGGTGGCGGTTTATCTCTAAGAAGAGATGTGATAGCTACACCCATTCAAAAGAAGATCATTATAATGAGTCTTTGAAGGTCTTTTTCACAATAATCATGAATTCAAAAGATATAGGTATCCAAAAACCTAACCCTAGGAGATGAAGCGCCAAAATTCATGTGGTCCCCGTTGTGGTAAACTAGTATATCAACTTCCTAGGGTTGTAACTTTTGCATACGATCTATGTTTTAGGCGCACAATAGCCCATTAGAAATTTCTATCCAAGGAATACACATGTTTTCATTAGACTCTGAATCAATCTGCATTCTCATTGTGGCGAGCCCTGAAAACGTTGTTTAGGGCCTCAAAACAACCCCGGAAGTCGGGGACCCAAAAACTAGGAAAAAACTGCCAAACTGGAAAACTGTTAAAATGAGCGAGTTAGAATAGGTGGGAGGTCACCGAAATCCACCTGGATCAATCCTCCCCCCTTAGAAATAAATGGTCTCCATTTTTTTGAGTGCCCCCATTAGATGAGGAAATTTTTGCTGAATATGGCATGGGTGAGCCACTTGCCTTGGTGCAGGAGTTTCCCTTCTTTGACAACTCGATGAAGCTGGATCCTTTGATGTCGAGTTCCCTTGACCTGTGTGTCCAAAATATGATCACTAGATTCCTATTACATGCAGTCAGGGTTGATCTATGTTGGTGTCAACTACTCTGTTATCTCTGAGGTGTGCAATAATGGTGGGAAATATGGTCAAATGAGAGCCATGTTGAATACTGGGTGCAGGCCAAGGAAAGGAGGAATGTTGAGCTCAAAATAATTTTCACCCATAGCCTTGGTGATGGTTTATGGACCATAATGGAGTGGGAAAATATTCTGATGGGGCCCTGTAAGGCGTTCTTTCTCCAAGTGCAACCAAACTTTGTCTTCCACCTGAAACTTATGTGGCACTCGGTGTTGATCATGGTGCTACTTGTACTTCAGATTGGACATATGTAAAATATCCTACACCTTTTGTATGATGTGTTGGATCCCCTCAATGAAACAGGTGGATTTTTCATATTCATGTGGAGCAGGGGACGAGTTAGTTGAGGTGGCCGCCAGGGGTAGTGCAACATCCATGGGGACCAATGGTTAGAATCTCAACCCCACTTTAAAGGGTATATGGCCAGTTGAGCTTTGTAGGGCTCGATTGTAGATATATTGGACATTGGTAAAACTCTCATCCCATGTGCATAGGTGCTTAGAATTGTACATGTGCAAGATATGCATTATTATCCGATTGACGACCTTAGTTTGACCATCTGTCTGGGGGTGGAAGGAAGTGGATTTGGTGAGTTTGGTGTCTAGCTATGATGAGAGGCTCAATGAGAATGTGTTGAGGAACTGATTGTGTCAATCTAAGACAATGGTTTGTGGGATTCCAAAATGTACCTAGAATCATTCAAAGAAGAGCTTGGTAGTGGCCTCTACTGCAATGCTCTTCTTGCAGGCGACCATAATCGTCATCTTGGAAAAACGATCAACAACCACAAAAACACAATAATTTTTCCTTTTGGTGGACAAAAGGCCCGACATGTAGTCCATTGATATGGATTACCATGGCATATCAGGAGTAGGAAAATGGGTGTATGAGTCCTTTTTCTTAGTGGTCGGTTTGCAGATAGCGCAGGTGGTGTAGGACCTTATATACTTGTTGACATACTATCGAAGTTTCAGCTAGTAGAAATGTTTCTGCAACACTTCCACTGTCTTTTTGACGCTGAAGTGTCCTGTCAGCCGACTGTAGTGAGATTCCCAGATCAACTTCACTCGCTTATTTGATGGAATGCTAATATGTCCTAGACGAAACAACAACCTATATTGAATATGGAAATTAGCGACAACTGAGTTTGTGCCCAACATTTGGTAGGGGGTGGAGAAATCAGGGTCTATCTCATAGACGTGGATCCATTCAGAGGTCTCTTGGCAGCAAGAGTCTAGAACCGTGGTGAGTGCTGCGACTGGAGGTTGGTTGCGTAAATCAATAACTCGGTGCTTCCTATTTTATACTTGATGTTGAGGTGTAATTGTTGCAAGTATGTGGACCATTTCCGATGGCGGTCATTCTGCAATTTGCCTCATGTCTGCATGAACAGCAGTGGCTTATGATCAATGTGGATGAATTTCTCCTTCCCAAGAATGTAATGTCTCCACTGGCGGAAATCTTGCACAATGGATTACATTTCTTTTTCATAATTTGGGTACTTACAAACAACATCTGATAGAGTTTCACTATGATATTCCATAGGGTGGCCGTACTCGTGAAGATCCAGGCAGCTCCAATTTGTATGCCATAGTACCAATCTTTTGCAACACCTTATAAGGGCCATAGTACTTTGGTGATAATTTATTATCCTTCTTGGCTTGCTTGAGGGACATATGTTTGTATGGTTGTAGTCTTAAAAAAACCCAATCCCTTACTTCAAAACTTCTTTCACTACGATGTTGATCTGCTTGTAGTTTCATGCGATTTTTGCCATGGTCAGGTTGTCCTTTAAGATTTGAAGAACTTCTTGTTGATTCTCGATGTGATCTTCCACTGCTTGAACTTTAGATTTTTCTTTTAGAGAATAAGTGATGGAAGGAGGGTGGTATCCATAAAGTGCCATAAATGGTGTCATTTTTGTTGCAGTATGAAGGGAAGTGTTATACCACCATTCTGCCAAGGGTAACCATTTGAACCATTGTGTTTGTTTATCAGAGACAAAGCAACGA
>ML784071.1:138207-161722 GCA_009831015.1 Picea engelmannii | reverse complement strand
AAAATTGAAAACACTTATGGCCATTATCATATTAAGGACAATACTCATAATTTAAGAGTTGCTATAAAAATTAAACCTCGCGATCATTGTTTATAATAACTTTAACATAATAATGAATATCATGATGAAAATGAGCCAAAACAAGCTTAAGTTATGACATATTTGAAAATCTTTCATAATAAATGATGCAAACTCCCACCACTCCCAGGGGCTCGTGTGACCTCTCGATCTAGGATCGTTCGTCTTCAGAGCTAAATCAACTCTCAGATCCTTGTTGGATCCCTGTTGAATACACATAGTGTTGGTTATGTGTTATATTCTTTGCATGAGTAGTAGTGTTTATGTTGCACAGGGCGCATATGCCTCCCCCCCCCCTTGGGAAACATGTCACATTTTTGCCTCGTTTTTCATGTTGCCTTGATTTTCATGTCCATTGTTGGGAGGTTTTTTGGCACATGGTTTTTTGTCGATGGTTTTCTATTTACGGTTAAGGAATTAGGGTTGTTGACTAATCCAGGTCATTGGGTTAGGGTTTTGGATGTTGTTGGCTCCTATATGTATATTTTATTGTAAACAATTTATCACTATGAATGAATATAGAACATTTTTGTTTTCCGAGTTTGGGTTTCCAGGGGAAAAATCTCTGTGTAATGTTTGTATTTTACATTGTATATTTTTTGTTCTTTTACTGAAAATATGTTTGCAGTAAATATTGAACAAGGTTAAAATCTACATTTGGTATCAGAGCTTTGTTGGCTTCAGGGGGACGCCTTTGTGGTCAAGGGTTTGGCTTAGGACTATGATAAGCCTTGTTACAGTGGGATATCTGTGGTATTGATTTTTTAGGTGAAAAGAAATGGCAAGCAATTCGAAAATGGACATCGAGAAGTTTAATGGGAAAATATTTGAGTTGTGGAAGCTCAAGATGGAATATCTGTTGGTGGGAAAATATCAGTGGATCGTGGTAGATAAAGGTACTACACCTACAGGAACTTCAAAAGATGACTGGAAACGGTTGGATCGAAAGGCGAAGAGCACAATCCGACCGTGTCTCTTAGATTCGGTATTACTAAATGTGTCAGAGGAAGCTACAACCAAGGATTTATGGGATAAGTTAGGGAAGTTTTATCAATCTAAGTCCCTAGTAAATCAACTATTCATGAGAAAGAATCTATATAACCTGAGGATGAGAGATGGAGACTCAGTAGCAAAGCATTTGAACTTCTTCAATACTGTGGTAAGTTAGTTAGTATCTGTTGAGATTAAAATTTCAGATGAAGATAATTGTATCAGTTTACTGTATTCTTTACCAGACTCGTGGGATAGTCTGGTTGTGGCCATAGGTAGTAATAAAACTTCCTTGAAGTTTGATGAAGTGGTCTCATCCTTGTTGTCAGAGGATATGAGAGGAAAGAATGTGGAAGGACATAGCACAGACACATTATTTGCAAGAGGACGCTCCCAAGAAAGAAATAGATCTAAGTTATCAAGTGGAAGATCTAAGTCTAAGGGTAGATCTAAATCTCCCAGAAAGTTTGTAAAGGTATACTGGAGATGTGGAAAAGAAGGGTACTGCAAGAAGTAGTGTAGATCCAAAGTTGAGAAAAAGAAGGGATCTAAAGAATCTCCTTCTATAGAAGAAAATACCTCCAAGGAAGGAGGGGATGTCTACTTGGCTTCTTCAAGCACACATGCAGATTATGAGGCATGGTCAGTTGACTCGGGTGCATCCTTTCATATGACTCTCCATAGGGAGTGGTTCTGCAAATATGAAAGGTATGATGGAGGTAATGTTTTCTTAAGTGATGATTCGACAACCAGAATCATAGTATGAGTAAAATTCAAGTTGAGGCACATAGATGGAAGGATTAGAACACTGCCTAGTGTTTTGCATCCTAGGTTTGGCTAGAAATTTGATTTTTGTAAGAAAAATGGACGATGCAAGGGTAAAAATAATATTTGAAAAGGAAACATGCAGGATGGTTTGAGGAGCAATGGTGTTTTTGAAAGGATTTCGGTTTGGAACTTAGTATAAGTTGCAAGGAAGCACTATTAGTGATGGGTGTAATAGTTCCATTGTTCCTGATATTGGAGTTGAAGAAGAAAGAACTCCTAGGGTCTTTGGAGAAAAGGTTATGTTGTGGCATCAAATATTGGGGCATATTGGAGAGAATGGTCTTCGACTACTACACGGTAAAGTTGTGGTTGAAGGTATGTCTAACTTATCTCTGGATTTTGATTTATGTGAACATTGTTTATATGGGAAGAAAAATCGAGTAAGATTCCCTTTTGGTGCAACGAGGGCAGAAGGAATTTTACAACTAGTTCACAGTTTTGTTTTTGGACCTGTGTCAGTCCCATCATTGGGAAAATATGTGTACTATGTCTCGTTTATAGATGACCTCTCAAGGAATACTTGGATATATTTCCTCAGGAAGAAATCTGAAGTCTTTGACAAGTTAAAAAATTTAACGCTCTTGTTGAGAATCAAATAGAGAAAAGAATTAAGGTGCTAAGGACAAATAATGGCAGAGAGTTCTATGGGAATGGATTTGAAGAATTATGTAAGAAGTGTGGTATAGAAAGGCAGAAGACTACTCCATATACACATCAGCAGAATGGAGTTGTAGAAAGGATGAACAAGATGTTGATGGAAAAAGCAAGGTACATGCTTAGTGGTGCCAGTTTAGGGCAAGAATTCTGGGTAGAGGCAGTGGGTACTGCATGTTAAATCGTCAAAAGATCACCCTCATCAGCGTTGGATGACAAGACTCCACAAGAGGTATGGACTGGTAAGAAACCTTCTCTCACACATCTCAATGTATTTGGGTGTGATGCATATGTTCATGTTCCAAAGGAAAACATGAGTAAGCTAGGTAAGAAGGTTGAAAAGTGTATCTTTATTGGAGATAAAGATGGTCTCAAAGGTTATAAGATTTGGAACCCAGAAACTAAGAAAGTAGTGTATATCTGAGATGTGGTGATTATAGAAATGAAGGATGTTGTTAAACAAGAAGTACTACCAAGTAAGGAAGAACCAAAGAAAATAGAGTTTGATTTAAAGGATTATGAATCAGACTCTACAGAAGAACATGAATCAGAAGTAGAAGATCCTCATACTCCAGTATTGAGGAGATCGATTTGAGAAAGAAAGATACCGGAAAGGTATACTCCATCTGATTTTTGTTCAAATTTTTCTCTCTCTATTACTGATGATGATCCTAGAACTGTTAGGGAGGCAGTGGATTCAGAGGATGGAAATATATGGAAAATGGCCATGGACGAAGAAATGGAAGCTTTGGATAAGAATGAGGCTTGGGATCTAGTGGAGTTTCTAATTGGAAGAAAATGGGTATTTAAAAAGAAGTTGAATGTAGAAGGAAAAGTGGAGAAATAGAAAGCTCAGTTAGTAGCAAAGGGTTATTCCCAAGTTAAGGGAATTGATTTTGGTGAGATTTTTTCTCATGTTGCCAAGTTAACCTCTATAAGATTTATGTTATCTGTTGTTGTTGCATTTGATTTTTAAGTAGAACAGATGGATGTGAAGACAACATTCCTACATGGGGATCTAGAAGAAGAAATCTATATGAAACAACCATAAAGTTATGTTGTGAAGGGAAAAAAGGAGCTGGTATGCAAGATGAAAAAGTCTCTATATGGTTTAAAACAATCACCAAGGATGTGGTATCAAAAATTTGATACTTGTATGTTGGGACTTGGTTTCACAAAAAGCAAAGAAGATCATTGTGTGTATTTTAAATTAATTGGTGATCATTTGATTTATTTGGTCTTGTATGTGGATGACATGTTGCTAATAGGAAACAACAAGGAGATTATCCATGACGTGAAAGCTCAGTTTTCCTCTAAATTTGACATGAAGGATCTCGGTGCTTCAAATTTCATTTTGGGCATGGAAATTAAAAGAGATCGAAAAAAGAGGAAACTCAAGTTAAATCAGAGAAAATATGTTGAGACAATATTGAAGAGGTTTAATATGTAGGAATGTAAACCAGTCAAGGTTATTATTCATGTTGGTGTAAAGTTATATGTGGATCAGTGTCCCAAGACACATTAAGAAGAGGAGGAGGGCATGTCTCGTGCTCCATTTGTGAGTGCAGTTGGAATTTTGATGTATGCAATGGTCTATACTAGACCATACATTGCACATGCAGTGGGATTTTTGAGAAGGTATATGTCAAAACCAACGAAGGAGCATTAGACGACAGTAAAAATGGTTTTCAGGTATTTGCTTGGCACTGCTAGCTATGGATTGTGCTACCAAGGGAGACCGGGATTGGAAAAAGTGGTGGATATGCATGGATTTTTGGATGCAGACTGGGCTGGAGATATGGATCATAGGAGATCTACAAGTGGGTATGTGTTTAACCTGTTTGGAGGAGCAATAAGTTGGATGAGAAAAAGAAAGGTTGTAGTGGCACTTTCAACTACAAAAGATGAATACATGGCAGCCACTCATGCAAGTAAGGAAGCATTATGGTTACAAATATTGTGTTCAAGTATTGGGTTGGTACAACAAGCTGTAAGGATAGATTGTGATAGTCAGAGTGAATTTTTTCTGGCGAAGAACCCAACTTATCATTCAAAGGCAAAGCATATTGATATTCAATATCACTTTGTGAGAGACATGGTTGAATAAAAAAAAGTATTGTTGATGAAGGTGGACACTTTGAAGAATGTTGTTGATTCATCAACAAAATCTATGAGCACTAAGAAGTTCTCTTGGTGTAAAGGATCCATGGGCATTGTTTCCTTGGATTGTTGACTATGTAACCCTGTAACCCCTGTATGCAAAGAAAACAACAAGTGGGAGAATGTTGGGTATGTGTTATATTCTTTGCACGAGTAGTAGTGTATGCGTTGCACCGAGTGCATGTGGGGGTTTGAGGGGGGGTGCAGGGGGGAGAAATCACCCTGTGTGGGGGTTCGGGGGTAGCGCCCACGAGAAAAAAAAATTCCTCGGGAAACATGTCACATTTTTGCCTCATTTTTTGTGTTGCCTCGGTTTTCATGTCCATTGTTGGGCAATTTTTCGGCAGATGGTTTTTTTTCGATGGTTTTCTATTTATGGTTAAGGAATTAGGGTTGTTGAGTAATCTAGATCATTGGGTTAGGGTTTTGGATGTTGTTGGCTCCTATATGTATATTGTATTGTAAACAATGTATCACTATGAATGAGGATAGAATATGGTGGTTTTCCCAATTTGGGTTTCCAGGGGAAAAATCTCTATGTAATGTTTGTATTTGCCATTATATATTTTTTGTTCTTTTACTGAAAATTTTTTTGCAGTAAATATTGTACAAGGTTAAAATTTACACATAGGACCTCTAAAAACCTCCTTTACTATAGGTTCGTACATATTCTAACCCCGCGGGATTCTTCTTATGGCCCCTTTCACCTTTACCAATCGAATTTGGGATCTGGGCCTTTGTTTCGGTGGAGAATATTGTATGACCACGGGCTTCAAACAAGGTGCCTAGCTGACAGGTGCTACTTCGACATTGCAGAGCTTTAGGATCCAGGAGTCCTATATTCAACACCTTCCAAAACCTCTGAACGCCAAATTGGCGAATACCCGAACAACTACGGGATCAATGGCCCACAATTCGCGAACCGATCTACGGCTCATAGAAAAATTTGGGACTCCTAGCTTCAGAAGTTCCCCCTACTCGAATACATCATACCCATGAATTTACAAACACCAAATTTGCAAATCGGACGATTTTCCTCTCATCACGGAACAACAGTTTGTGTTCACTACGGGTTTCCGTCTTCAGAGCTCTTCACTGCACAACACTCCAAATCCTCTGAAATTCCACACTCCTGAATTGTGCTTGATATACTGACACGTGGCCTTATAACCGATGGCCAGGTTTTGCTCTAGGACTTCGGGGCTTCAGGAGTTTTCGATCCAAAACCAAAAAACACCCCATATTTTCCGAAGTGCCAATTCTAGGACCATGCTTGATCTGTGGACACGTGTACTCATGACTGGTGGCCAAGATTTACTCTGGATCCTGAGACTTCAAGAAACTTTCCTCTTTTATGACACTTATCCCAAAACTTTTGAATTCATGAAGTCCGAAGGACTTCAAGGGTTAAAACCCGTGCTTCTTACCTGGATCCAACGGTTGTTGATCCTCGCGCTCGGATCCAATGGTTTGGATCTATTCTCCCTTCTCTTCGCACTCCTCCTCTTGTCTGGGACTAAATCTAATGGACCATATTTCCTTTACAGCCCATCCGACGGTTGTTGTAGCTTCTCTCATATCGCAACTCCACTTTCCTTTCGATGAAGGATTTCTCAATTTCTCAAAGGCTCGAACTTTTACTTATTCCTCTGCAGGGTCGATTCTATGAAATCTGATTTCATTTTGGAAAACACTACTCCTCTTGAGATTTGGACTGAAAAAAGTCACCTACGCACTCATTGTTCTCATTCTCCTCTAAGTTCTTCTTTGAAGAAATTTTCTGTGCACTCATTGTGCTCCTTCCGAACTTAGAAACTTAAATGGTTCTTGACCTCTACACACCTTACAGGGACTCTCTGCCCAATTGCACTATCTTTCTTGAGCTTGTAATTGCTCGAACTTCAAAGGGTCTCAACCCTTTGATCCTCCAAATGGTTTATTGTTCCTTCCTGGAAACCACACTCGTCCTCTAGAGATTTCCAACACTTCAACAGTGTGTTGGATTCGTGCACTCCTTGCACTCAACTCTCCTTGAGTCTTGATCTTTAAAGACTCATTGAAGCACTCCTTTTCACTGGCTCTATTCAGTAACTCTGATGTGCATTCCTTGCACTACCTCTTTTGAGCTTGAGAACGATTCTGGTGTGGCCACCTAGCATGCTCTTCACAGAAATCATGAACACATTCTAACGCACTCCTTGTGCAATAATTTTAGAGTCTTTTAAAAACTCTAAGGTGCACTCCTTGCACAATCATGAGAGCCCAGAAACACTCAAAAAACTACAGACAAATAATTCTATCTATTCCTGAAAAAGGAAACATACATAAATTCCGGGCATTCATAAATATATACAGAAAACATTTAGAGAGTGGGCATTCATCATACAGATAAACACACATAGAATAATATGTAGGTAAATCTTCCTTTGTATTAAATCTAAATGGTCCTTACAATGTGTACAAGACTGGACTGCAACAGAGTCTCGGTTCTTTCTCTCCTCTCCTCTCTTCTCTTCTCTCCTACTTTTTGAATGCACTAACTAAATAAAAAATCTCAATACAATGATATTTTTACAATAGAGGGGCTTCTTGAGCCTTCCTCCACCTACCTACATTAAATTACATTTAATTGACATCTAGTCTGAATTGGATCTAGATCTATCTAACTATCAGCCATTAAAGTCTAATTTACGCTCAACCTTACACATTACAATAACCCATCCCTCCTTGATCCTTACAACATTGAATTTACATTGAATCTAATATTTAAACTCAAAATAGAGAAGACTAGTGCTTCTCTCTCCTTGGGATACACTCCCTCCTTGTGTGTTGTTGTGATGGTTGCTTACTCTATGATGGGTTGGAGTGATGCCCCTGCATCAATAAACCTTTTCACGAGGTCTACAATATTATAGTCATTTCCCAAAAACCCATAAGATAAATGAACGAAATAAAGTTTGAACAAATAAAAACCATGTCACAACTTATAAAAGCAATTATGTAGCTCAAGAGTTAAATCAAAATTTAAAATGAATTTTGAGTAATGCATTCAATAACATCAAAATAAATAGCATGGAAATATTGAGTTTTATTCTGCAATCAAAATCATAATCAATACAAACCCAAAAATGAAGAATTTGACATGCCAAAAGGAAAATTTTGAAATTGAATTTAATGAATTTCATGTTTCAAGTCATGAAATTCAAAAAAATAATGTGTATAAACGATATAATAAGGGGTCAAAATTAAAAATACCTTTACAATAGATTGTATCAATGTCCAGCATAAAATCACAATCATAAACATATTTACAAGGTTTGAATCAAACAAAATGAAAATAATTTTGAAAATAAAGGGGCCCAAATTACTTTTATTGACAATAAAATCGAATTTGGGAGGGTTGTTGTATGCTAAAATAGATGGAAAAATGGATGAGGGATAAGCCCTCAAACCTTGGTATATTCACCTCCAATATAACCATTCCACAAAGCGCGAGGGGCTAACAAAATTTACCAACCAAACTATGGAATAAACAATGATATGTGGTTATAAAAAAACAACATTTGGGGAGAGGTCCGCAAGCTCAAACCTGTGACCTCCTCCCCACGATATTTATTCCTTAACCATTGCACCAAACGTACCACACCTTCTGAGATGCCAACCGACTAGTAATTAAGTTGATGTCGCAGATTTCAGGTAGCAGTTGGGGGCCCGCACCTTATTTAAAGGTAATGAAACCCAATGCACGGGACATGATATCATTGCAGAGTATGGATTGGTCTCCAATTTTGTGTTGAAGGGTATCAATACTTGGGGTTTGCACCATAATGTGTGCCAGGAGGTTCCTAAATGGAATTATATGAAGTTTATACTCATATTTCGCAAGGAATTTGATGGCATACTCTATTTCTGAATTTGAGCAACGTGTAAAAAAGTCATTGTAAAAACACAATCATTTGAGCATTAATAAAGAGGTTTGAATTGGAGGTAGACCAAAAAACGTAGCCCAAAATGGGTGAACTCCGTTAACAAATTTTTGTATGTGATTTTAGTATTGTTGTTCTATTTTTGTTGAGTTATATTGCAAGTTGTTTATCATTAAAGTGGATTTGGATAGATAAGTAACTTCACATGTATTATGAAATAATTCAAACAGTCATTATTATTTCAAAATCAAGTTATATGTTTATGTGAATTAAATAATAATTAGCATCTAAGGATTTTTTAGATCAAGAAAAAGGATGGGACATGGAAACTATGTATTGATTATAGATCCCTGAACAAAATCAATGTCAAGAACCGATACCTAATCCCCTAAATTGATTATATTCTTGATCAACTTAGTGGTGACATGTTATTAAATAAGATTTATTTGAATTCAGGCTATAACCAGGTTCCTATAGAACCAACTAATGTATGGAAGACAACCCTTCAAATATAAATAAGGCCTCTTTTAGTGGTTGGTCATGCATTTTTCCTTGACTAATTCTCCAACAAAATTCATGAGGATGATGGATGATATATTGCGACCATTCAAAAACTCTTTTGAGATCATGTATTTGGATGGAATCCTCATCTTCATCCAGACCTGGGTAGAGAACTTGTAGCACATTCAATAGGTATTAAGCACCCTGCGAAAACACAAGTTATACATCAATCTAGAGAAATTATCATTTGACATACAAATAATCCAATCCTTAGGATACATCATGGATGAAAATAGGTTTCATGTGGATCTATCCAAGATCTAAGGCATTCATGATTTACCAGCCTCAAAGACTTTGACAGAGCTCCACAGCTTCTTGGGCCTCACCAAATTCTACCATGGGTTTGTTTTTAGGTTCTCTCATATCACTTGTCCCTTAAGTCAAGTGACCAAGGGGGGATATAAAGTCAAGTTTTCTTGGTTTGAAGAATAATAGAAAGCATTCTAGGATTGAAAAGACTGCCTCTATTCCAAACCAGTCCTCACATTTCCAGACCTGCAACAACCATTTGAGATTAAGACAGATAACTATGATTATGTTTTCAATGATGTCCTCACTCATGAGATACACATGGTATCCTTTCATAGTGAAATACAAACTAATTTTGTTCACATATATCCCACCTATGACAAGGATATGTACTCCATTGTGCAGGCATGCCAAAAATGGAAGCATTATATTCTAGGTAGGGAAACAATCATCCACACTACTCGCAAGTCTTTGTAATTAATACAAACACAACGAAATCTCCATAATCACCACCATCATAAATGGTCCAAATACTTGAAACAATTCTACTTGAACATTAAGTACAAGAAGGGTAACACCAACTATGTTGCATACTTCTTCAATCGACCCTCGGTTGTGGAACTCACCACAGTTCTTAAATCCTATGGGAATGAGACCTCTAGGTGGACACAATTATACAATAATGACTTTGAATTTTCTACTACTTATCAGATACTGAGTTCCAAAAAACAATTTATGGACTTCCACCTATAAGATGCACTCTTGTGCTATCTATTCCATATTTGTGTTTCTTCAAGTGAGTGTGCAAAGATAATTTTGGAGGCACATTAAATTTAGGTGGCATGAAAATTCAATGTGGAGGAGACAATAGAAGTACTTTAGAACCATGTCTATTAGTTTCGATAGGACGTGTGCCAGTATATCAAGTCATGCACTGCCTATGCCATATCAACCACTCATCAATAAGTAGGGGATGTACACTCATTTTCCTACCCCAGACAAGCCTTGTGAGTTTGTCTCTATGGATTACATGGTCAGGTTTACCTCCACCAAAAAATTTCACAATTGTGGTTTTGTGGTTGTCAATTGGTTCTTTAAGATGGTCATTTTGTCACCATGTAAAAAGAGTATCACAATCAAGGCCACTACTACGCTCTTCTTTGAGCATGTTTGGATTCATTTTAGGATACCACAAACCATCATTTAAGATAGGGATAGTAGGTTCCTCAGTACATTCTGGTATAGACTATGGTCTATGATGGACACGAAGATGACCAAATTGACTTCCTTTCATTCCCAAATAGATTGAAAAATGGAAGTGGTTAACAATATAATTTTTCATATCCTATGCATGTATAACTCCAAGCATCCATGTACATGGGATGAGAGCCTGAGATATGTTTAGCATAGCTATAATAAGTCCCTCCATAGCTCTATTGGCCATGACCCTTTTTTTGCTTGGTGTTCTAGCCATTATCCCCCATTGATGTAGCTCTACCCATTTCATATTCCCTGACAAAGTCATCCCATGCTTAGACCAAGGAAGATAGAGCAGCCAAATTTGTTGAACGAATCTAACACATCCAATGATAGGTTTGTGATATCTTAGAGAAGTCCAATTCTAAGTATAATTAGTGACATGATCAACATTGGGTTCCTCACAAGTTTCAAGTTGGTGAAAAGGTGTGGTTGCATTTGTAGAAAGAGTTCCCCATATGCTCCCACAAGAATCTCATACCACTCCAATATGGGCCTCACACCATCACAAACGTTGTGGGTGACAATAATTTCTAATTGAGTATTCCCCCTCTCTTTGTATTGCACCCAATATTTAGAGTGGATCTAATTTAACCATATTTACCTCCTCTAGTAGACACCTTAGAGGTCGTTGATAAATTGGCCCCTATAAAAATAAACCATGACTGCATTGCACAAACTCCAGTGGATTTGATCATGGACAACGGGATGAAGGGAACCTTCCAGCAGAATATACAACTCTATCAGATTGTCGAAGTAGGACAACTACTTCAATAAGGAATGTGGCTCACCAAGGTTCAGATTCAACAAAAGTTTCCCCATCTCCTGAGGGAACTTGATGCGATGGGGACCATTTATTCGTAAGGGGGAGGAATATTTCAGGTGGATATCGATGGCCACCCACCTCTTCCACTGAATCATCATGGTTATCCATCTTTCTCATTTTTGTTATGATTTTCAGGTCCTAAAATTTTGGGGTCGTCTTGAGGCCCTAAATGATGTTTTTTTTTTTCCATTCATGGGATAGGAGTAGCCATGGCCTACATTAGCTTGTCAACAATTGTACTTCTCATTTAGATCTTTCCACCAAGATAATATGCACCCCAAATGGAGATTTTATGAAAATGGTGCACTCCTAGCAAGATGGTTTATCAACTAAAAACATTAAGGCCCATAGACTTTTTGATTCTTAACCTCCTAGGGTTAGATTTTTTAGTATTAGGGTCCTTTATTTATGTTAAAATGCCATTATTTTTTCCTCTTGTGATATTTTTTTGTGAATGAGCGTAGCTGACATCTCTTTCTCTTCATAAATAAGCTACCACCATTCTATCCCTACACAAAGTCCCATGTTATGTATAAAACCCCTTATTAAGCCACATATAATTAATTATTACATTTCTTGTATTATATTTGTATGTAGGCTAGAACCCTTCATTACACCATTTCATTATAATTGTACCCTTTGTCTCCTATATATACACCAAGGAGACCTAGTCTTAGGATCATCTTATCTCATCTCATATTGTATTATGAATTGGATATATTATAAAAGGAGGTTTCCTCCTCAAAGTGGACCATATTCATTGATTGTTTTTCATTTTTAAGGAAATTGATCATAGCATTTCCTATCATAGCATTGATCTTAGGGTTTTTCTTCTTCAAGTGAGTCATCTTGGAATTTTCACTATAACTTGTTTTCTGGGACACTTTAGATAGCTAAATTTGAAGGTTACTTAGGAGACATATCCAAGTATGTTTGGTACAAATTTTAGGTTCTAGTTCATTATAATTTTAGAGATATAGCCTATGAAAGATAGGTTTTTGACCCATGTTGAAATCCATTTTAAAGGTGTTATCTCAGAATTTTCGCTATAAAAATTTTCTGAGTAGTTTCTGACATTGAAATTTTGTTGAGACTATAAAAAAACATAGTGAAGTATGTTTGGTTCAAATTTTGGGTTTTGGGTCATTATATTTTTAGTGATAACTTCTATGGAAGTTGGGGTTTGTGACTAGTCCTGAAATTAGTCTAAAATGAATCATCTTTTTATTTTCGCTATAAACAAATTTTTGTGAAGTTTTATATTTTGAAATTTTCATAATCCTATGGAGACTTAGATAATTACATGTGGAAAAAATTTCATAAATTTAATGATTATAATTTGTGAGATATATATTTTGGAAGTTGGGGATTTTTACTAATCTTGAAATTAGTCTTAACCAAGTCATTTTGGTATTTGTGTTGTAACCTTTTATAAGTGAAGGTTTAGACTGTGGAATTTTCAAGAGTTTAAAAAGACATATCAAAGTACTACAAGCCGAAATTTTAGACTCAAAAGGGTTCCAAGTTCATATATACATCAAGACAAAGGTCAACCATCCATACATACGCCAAATTAAGGATTTGAAATATACATAACTTACAATTGGCATAACTTTTTATTGGAATATTTGTATTTGGAAATTCAAAATTTGTGATAAATATAAAATATATGAGTATTATTATTGTTATTCCAAATGGATCCAAAAAATATTTCAACACCAATTAAACCTAGAGAACTCTCATCTATAACGCATGAAGAAAATTAGGAGATACATAACGCTTAGGGTCTTCATCACCTTCATAAATAGGGATATGATTTAGAACCATATTTTCTTTTTGGGGTTTCTTCGAAAATGGAACTATTGTAAGAGTTTGTGTCGAGGTCGAATGAAAGGTCAGATTACTTTATTGAGTCGGGTTTAGGATTTATTACTCAACTAATTCAATTTCTAACTATGTGCATTCTTTGCTTGGGCTTTGACCATCTGTTTGACAAGATTTATCTAAATATTCGACGAATCATCCTCTACAGGGTTGTGATGGTTCGTTTTCACTATCTGTTGACTTGGAATCTTCTAAAAGTAGAATCAATAGGGGGGAAGCATCCATGAGATCTCTTACATGAAGAGGTATATATTCTGGTCGATTTTCATTATTTTCTTGTGCTTCAATTAGCATTGTATCTCTTATTTGACCAGTGTTATCAGTTCGGCACCACACCCGCTATGACTGTGTATCTATGTGAAGTATTTTTCGGAGAAAGTTTGGAATATGCAGGCTAAGAATTCTTACAGGAGAAAGTCGAATTGTGGGTCCCGAATTGTCAATATCCATGTTGAATTGGTCATTGTCTTGTTGGGCGCCATTGACTGCCACATTCAATTGCAAGCTTCCACTCCTCCCAGGATTCATTGGGACACTCTCAAGGGATACTCCAACGACTTGTCATGCATGGGTAGGTTTTCTATAGATTTTTGAAGATCACTCTCATTTCACAACTCTTTTCGTTTCGTTTTCCTTTTATCCCATTATATTTTTTTAATATCCGTTGAAGGCTTATGGATATAGGTCCAATGCACAATTTTCTTGTTTGAATTAGTTATCTTTCTCTCAACTTCTATAATTTTTGACATGGGTGTGGTTCGACTTCTGTTTAACTTTGTCTTGAACTTTGATTTCAACTTGTCTCATCCCACAGATCATCCAGCCCCCCAACACCAATCCAACTTATTCGTGGTCGATGGTTTCCACTGTCATTTTTTGTACGCTCATTTCTTTAAAAAGTAATCCCAAGCTTCTCTGGTATCTTTACAGTTAGCTTCCAAGAACACTTCCCACTCTTCTTGTCTCTTTTACCAATTGGAGTTTGGAGGAGTATTTTTGAAAGGGGGTCGGTACTCGACAATGTCACTAACTCCTTTGTCTAAGAGGAATTTATGTAGCAGAGAAGGAATGGTGAAAAGGAATCCAACGTGAAATTCCATATAGAATTTTTTCTTGATGGTTTGGACTGACTCTCTGGTTTCGATTTCTTGATATTCAATGTAATATTCCACAACCCTCTCGAACCAATCATTCAAGTTTGTTCTTCCGCCATTTATGATCTTATGCATCAACTACTCATTGGAAGTGGGTTTGTGCATTAGGATGATTGAGATATGCAAATAATGCTTCCTGGATGGCTTCTAGAAATCATTCATGAGTTTCTGAGAAGAATTGAGCGTGTTATTCAACGAGTGTTAGTCGATTTCTTCTTAAGTAATTCTTGAATTAATTGATAATCTTATGCTCCCACCATTTGCATATTTCTTCCAAAGTTAGCATCTATGTGCATTTTTGTTGTGCACGCCCTAGTTCATAACTACTGGAAACAAAACATGTGTTGTAGTCTAAGAGAAAGTACGATAAGGTTTCCAACAAGTCATTACATAAATAATTACACACTACAACATTATATATAAGGACACATAGACATACAGAAGAAAATACACAAGTGGGGGAGAACCATCAATAGCGTTTATTATATATATGCCCAAAACAACCTTTGTCTTTGCATTACATGATAGTGTATATATTTTTGTGATATACAGTTACCAGTCGGTTACATTCCTTAACCGTTCGTTCAATCGAATCTAACTTTATGTTTGACCGACTTCCTAACTGACTACTGCAGTCGACTTGGTTATTCGACTGGAGGGTCTAGTCAGTGGGGCCGACTAGCCCCTACAACACATGGGATATAGTAAGTGGGAAATCCTAAGATTCTCCCAATATGGAAGATCACAAAATACATATTTCCTTTTCATCCCAATGGAAATTTTCTCAAAATAGGTGTCAAAAAATTCAAGATCATCAAACATAGATTCCCCATTTGAATAAAAAAAATTCTACCATTTCCTTCTCCTTCTCTATGTCATATGTCCTAATCCAATTTGTTGGTATGATTATTTCAGGTCTTCATGTTCTCTCTAGTTTACCATTGAAATCAGATGCAACTCTTATATAAGGGTGGTTGTATGTCCTCGAGCAGTCATACACTAGCTTTCATAGGTGGTTGGACCACCTATCCTTTATAGAAGGTCCACAATATTTACATCAATGGTACCCTTTTGTTACAAGACATGCAGTGTTATTGTATAAAGAGCACATTAGTGTTAAAAATATAGCTACACTAAATTAAGTATGCCAAACAAAATTACATATATAAACTAATCAATCAACTTTCTTACCCTAGAAAAATCCTAGTCTTGGATAATCATGCATGGTGTACACACATATGCCATACAATGTAAATTACCTCTCTAGGATGGGTCTTGATACATCATATACATGTATCCCTTCACATAATTTCTTAAATTCATCGACAATGGTTGGAGGTAGACATCCATTCTCTTAAATTATATTCTATCTGGGACTATAAGAGCTAGCATAAGATATTCATTATTCATGGACAACCATGGGGGGATATTGTTATTGATCACTACCACTGTCCAAACAAAATAGTTTGTGTTTTGGACAGTGTTTTGGACAGAATACAGGTTAAATCCATCCATGGCTATGCTCAATAATAGGCTTTGTACTTTATCCTTGAATTTATTGGGCCATGTATCCTCTATATACTTCATAGCTATTTAATATGTTGGGATTCACATAAATCCCGATTCACTTCTATGTGATGCATGCCACCCCTGCAACATGACTAATTGTTTGCAATGAACGAGCCTTTGAATTCTTGGAATTATAGGCATGTGCCTCAATATATTATGAGGACTATGTTCCTTACCCTTGTTTTTTAATTTATGGTACTTGTAATTCCCACATTATAGACATATCTCTTTGTCTATGTATTCATCTTTGTATAGAATACAATCATTTGTACATGTGTGGTATTATATCTACTCAACACCCAACTTTTTCATCATTTTCTTTTCCTCTGCATAGCTATCGGTAAAGACATTATCTCTCGGAAGTACCTTATATTTGAGTAACCTACAATTAGTGGGCAATAGAAATGCACATTGTCATTAAGCATGCATGAAATCAACCATTTTCTTGCTTCATTGTGTGAGAAGATTCCTTAAAAAATTAGGGGACTTAATTTTTAGTTTCCTCAAAAGAGCCAAGAAACACACATCTGGCATACCATACATTGCTTTCAAGTCATACAATAACATTTTTGTCCCTAGTTGGGTATATCTTGACCTATGTCCAAAGAGAGGGGTGGTGGAAGCAGATTTTAGGATTTTGAAGAAGGTATTGATGATACCAATGTCATCCCCTAATTCATTTTGTTGGAATGCATGTAACAACATTCCACCCATGGCTTGGGTATCCCCTAATAAATCATCCATAAAAACCTCTATGTCATTTCCTTCATCCCCAACATGTGAAGAACTAGTGTTATTATGAGGTTTTGAATTGGTGACTTAGGATGTAGTCGAAATTGAATATGTGGTTGATTCAACTATGCTTGGTATACTTCCTCTATGATATGTGTTAGTTTAATAGCATTATCTTGGTTTGACATCGTAGTTGGGTGCAACAGTAGATGGTAGATAGGTTGCTCATTGTCAAAATCCTTATTGTAAAAATATTGAACATTACATCAATAATATTAGTAACACAATGCATTTAGTGTGTTCAAACATTATACCAAACATTTATTAGAAGCATGGAATTTTTTTCCCAATAATAAACATGAAACCAACCAATTTATACAACAAATGTTGAATTAAGCAATACATTTACATTAGTTCAATTGAAAATCCAAAAATACAATTACTCAAACATCTTTTTCTTATGCCCCAGGGACGTCTAAAGGTAGACCCAATGCAAGACATTTTTGACGAGTGGTTGCTGGTCTACGAAATTTATAGTTTATTGAAAACTCATCACTAGGAGACAAACTACGTATTGCATGCACAAAAAAAACCTGGATGGCTTCCTTTTCATAAAAAATCTTTGTCATTGGAGTGTTCCTCAAAGGAACAATTTGCACTAAATAATGAGGACCTGCATCTATTTATGAACCCTGCAATGTTCCCATGAGTTCATAGATGACCATTGGTATATAAAAAGTTTTTAATGTTAAATTTTCCAAAAGAATAATTGTTCATTCACATACTATACATGGAGATGTTATGTTTGTATTTAACAATATTCAAGTAATTAGAACAACTATAAAGAGGACCACAAAATGGCATAAGTGCTATTAGGCCCTTGTTATATTCTATTATCACTCTTGATCAATAAAAATATAAATTTATCCTCTCTTTTCTTCCCTCAAATGAATCCACCCACATCCAAACAATGTTTCATTGGAATACAGATTGCGTCATTGAGTTCAATTAGCTAGAATTGTTAAGATTTTGAACGAATAGATTTAGGAATCTTATACTAATGGGTATCTAGTTATACCTTATTCATACAAGAAAGGTTTGACCTTATAGATATCTATTAAGAGAATTCATATGGAGGAGAAAGACAGGGAAGAATAGAAACTGAAAATATATGATCTAGGAAGCCTTGATTATTTGGGAGGAACACATACATGTGAAAGTATGAACAACCCAAGATTTGCAACATCTATTTTATATTTGGAAATCATATAACTATCACCACAAAAAGATAATTTGGTTCCAACATCAGGCATAGGCATGGAAGATGACCAACCTCCATACAAAGATTGGTTGTAACATGATTGGTATTTACTTTGTAGATGCATACAAACATGGAAGTTGTAACATACCCAGCCAGCCAAGATGGCCACGTGATGCAAAAAAAATCTCTTTAACAACTCTAATACCATTTTAGTAATGTACCTATCCTCCAACTAGGAAAAAATATTTGTGGAATACACATAGCATGAAACTTCTGCTAATTAAAGCAATTATTTTATTGTTCTTTGTTTTCCCTTAGCTTACAAATACAATTAATAATAGATTTAGCTACAGGAAATAACCATAAAACATATGCATCTGAAGCATGCTAATAATCAACATGAGATACAACTAAACCGTTCATTACATCAACATATAAGTCATTCTCATTCATGTAGAGTTCATGCAAAACAATAACACATGTAAATAACTTAGTACAAGATAAAACACTTATCTTAAACAAGAATCATGCAACCAACTACTTGGGACGAACGTTCCACCTAACCGTAGACTGATTGTTCCAAATATCAACAGCCAATCACCCTCAAGTTGAGGATAACAATCCACAAAAGAGGGTGGTCTCTCACAGTCCACTCTTAGCTCATAATATCTCAACCCAACTAATATTATCCTACAACTATCCCATTTTTTTCCACCATCTCTCTTCCTCTTGACCTGCCCAACCCAAGGAATGCACCACTCATTGATCATGGATAACCTAATGGATGTAACATCATTTTATCAGGGATAACCCAAGGGATGTACCATCTATTTATCAGGGTCTCTTTGGCACATGTAGCTAGGAATCTCTCAGCTGGGAATTCAGGGGAAATCCCTACTAGGAAAACTATCACCAAACCAACAACAACCACTTGTTGTTTCAATGAAACTCACCCAGGATTTCACTCTTCAGGAATGACAACCTGGATCTTCATTATTCCAGCTTCAATTCTCCAATTTTGCTACAACTTTATCTAGAATTCACCCTTTGTGGTTGCATCCGCTTCCATCTATGTTTTCTTGCTCTATGTCCCCTTCCCATGCATAAACTTGACTAATTGAAAAACTTCTCCAACCCATATGAATTTCCTCTCCTTTTCTTGCCTTTCTTGACTCACACTCTTCCCCAAGATGATTGTAATCAACCTCCATGTTCCCAATAACTTTTGGATGTGACCACTCACACCCACCCTCTTACATGTATTCAATTATTGGATTTGGAAACACTCATTCAGAAATGGGAAGGTTCATATAAAGATAGCAAATTTAGGAAAATGGGTTAAATCCATAAACATGGGTAATTTCCCCCCTTGGACCCCTCTTGGCCATTATCCTAGAAACTCCCCTCTCTTATGGATTAATTTATCCCCCATCTCTTGTCCATGTCCCCTTTAGCAGTTGGCATCACATTTTATTATTAAAACATTGAAATACAATTTGCATATTACATCGCTTGGTCATAGCCACATATTATATCTACATAAGCATTAATTAAATAGGGGATTATAATGGGGATGTTACATTCCAAATCCCCTAGAATTGTGTGTTGTCCTCGGTGCACTCTATGTCGATATACATATATGCAAATTTACATCACAATACTTAGAAATAAAATTTCTGCAATTTAACAACTCCAACAACAACTCCAACCAAAATCTCATGTTCCTCTCAACTCGCAGACCCAAGGAATGCACCATTCATTTATCAAGGTTAACCCAAGGGATGTACCATCCATTTTTCAAGGATAAACCAAGGAATGAGCCATTATTTTATCAAGGTCCTCAACGCAGTTGGCCAAGACTTCAAGATGTGGTTCCAGAACTCTAGTTGCTCAAAATGGAGTCTTGCATTATGTTCTCTTCATAACTGTCAAAACATTGTGGGTTTTTTGCCTGCATGTTTTCTTCATGCTCCCATGTAACATCTTCAAGACTGTAACAGGTCCATTGAATATTTACCAACCCTGTGGCTTTGTTCTTAATCAGTTTGAATTTCCAGTCCATTATGCATACTGATTCCCCCCGGAAATCCCCTTCGTGCTCCACCTGGATCACATTCCAATCAATTATGTGGTTAGGATCAGGAACATATTTCTTTAACAATGACACATAAAATACATTATGCACTCTCATGGATGCAGGAAAATCTAACATGCATGTAATTGGCCCTATCTTTTCTAATATTTCAAAAGGTCACTTCCTAATCTTAGCAAATTTCTCTTTTCCTTCACTTTCAAAAACACATGTTCACCCACTTTAAAATATCTTAAAACTCTATTCCCGCGTAACTTTTCTTCCTATCATAGGCAGCCTTCAAATTATGTTTTATCCTTTCCATCTGATCTTCCATTTCTTTTAGCAATGTTATCCCAACAACTTCTTTGTCTGTTGGATTATCCCAAATCACGAGTGTGATGCATTTTCTACCATAGAATGTCTCAAATGGACTCATTTTCAATGAGTCCTGATACCCATTATTGTAAGAAAATTCGAATAAATGAATATAATCTTCCCATTTTTATGGTTGATACATCACATACATTCTAAGCATATCCTCAATTATTATTTTATTCCTTTCTATTTTCACATTTGACTCTGGATGATATGTTGTACTAAGATTTAAATTTTTGCCAAAGCCTTTGAACAAACCCTTCCAAAAATTGAAAGTAAACTTTGGATCTCTATCTAAAACTATTTCCTTAGGCACTCCATGTAGCCTAGCAATTTCTCTCATATAAATTTCTGCAATATTTGTTTCCTTGTTTGTAGTCTTTACAGGAATAAAGTGTGTTGCTTTAGTCAACTTTTCAACCACCACCATTATGGAATCATGATGCTTCACTGTTCTAGGAAGCTTAGTAATAAAATCAAATTTAACCACTACCCACTTCCATTCTAGAATGGGAAATGGTTGTAGAAAACTTGTTGGGTGTCTATGTTCTGTCTTTACTTTTTGGAATTTTATACATCTGGCTATGTAATTAGCCACTTCTTTCTTCATTCCTAGCCAAAAATTTTGGCTTCTTACTACTGCAATTGTTTTATGATATCTTGGGTGCCCGACATATGGCACATTGTGCATCTCCTTTAGCACTATATTTTTCATCTCCAAGGAATTCGGCACATACACCTTACCTTTGTACATGATAATTCCATATTTTTTTATCTCATAATAATTAAACTTTTGTTGAATATTACCTTGTTGTAATGCCTCTTTTATTTTTAAATAATTTTGATCTGAATTTGTTGTTGTGACAATTTTGTCTTTCAAATTTGTCCCATATATGATAATGGTTGCAATATGCACTTCATGAGCTCTCATGCTAAATGCATCGACCACTTGATTTTCCTTTCTCTTTATGTGCTTAATTTCAAATTCATATTCACTCAGAAATTCTAGCCATCTAGTTTTCCTAGCATTTAGTGTTGGTTTTACAAAAAAATGCTTCAGACCACAGTGGTCTATCATTAGCTTGAATTTCTTAACCATAAGGTAATGCATCCACATTTTCAATGCATGCACAATCCTTGCTAACTACAGGTCATGTGTATCATAATTCCTCTCATTCTCTTTTAATTTTCTGGACTCATAGCATACCACATGATCCTTTTGACTAAGGACTCCACCAAGCCCTTCCTTGCATGCATCAGTGTACACAAAAAAAATATTCATTTGGATCTGCAATCTTCAATATTGGTGCACTTGTTAATATTCACTTCAATTGTTGAAAACTCTCTTTACACTTGGAAGTCCATTCAAACTTCACTTCCTTCTTTTTCAAAGAAGTGATTAGACTTGCAATATTTGAAAACCATTTTATAAATCTTCGGTAATAAATGAAAAGACCCATGAATGATCTTAACTATGTCACATTCTTTTGCGTTGCCCATCCTCTAATGGCCTCTATCTTCTCAGGATCAACTTCTATCACTGTTGCTGATATTATATGCCCCAAGTAGTGAATCTTCTTTTGATAAAATATGCACTTACTTAGCTTAGCATATAATTTATGCTCTCTTAAAACTTGTAACACCATTATTAAATATTGTTCATTTTCCTCTTCTGATTTGGAATAGATGAGTATATCATCTAAGAACACAATCACAAACTTTTCCAGGTACTCCTTGAACACTCCATTCATCAAACACAAAAATTGTTGGGGCATCTGATAGTCCAAATGGCACTACTGTGAATGAATAATGCCCATATATTGTTCTGAATGTTGTCTTGTTGATGTATTCTTCCCTTATCCTTACTTTATGATAGCCTGATCTCAAGTCAATCTTTGAAAATATTCTTGAACTTTTCAGCTGATCAAACAAATCATCAATTCTTGGAAAAGGATACTTATTCTTTATGGTAACCTTATTAAGTTGCATGAAATCAATACACAACCTTGAGGTTCCATCCTTCTTCTTCACAAAAATAATCGGGGCTCCTCGAGGTAACACACTTGGGCATATATACCCCTTTTTTAACAACTCTTCAAGATGCATATGTAACTCCTTCAATTCTAGTTTACCCATTCTTTATGGTGTCTTGGAAACTGGGGCAAATCCTAGAACCAAATTGATAGAGAAATCAATGCCTCTCTTAGGTGTAAATCCTGGGATTTCTCTAAAAACATCTTCAAAATCCTTCAAGACTGGATGGTATTCAATGCTTTCCACTTTATATTTGGTTGCCTCCTCCATATGGGATGCAAACACTTGACATCCCTTCTTTAATATCTTCTTCAACTTCATATATGAAATATCTCTAACACCTACAGCTCTTGGAATGCCTTGAATCTTTCCTTACTTCCCTTCCTCATTGAAACATGTGATGGTCTTGTTGTAACAGTCTAGGAAAACATGATGTTTTTCCAACCAATCCATGCCAATTAGACAGTCATATGAACCCAATGGTATGATTTTTAAATCTACCTTCTTGTTGATTCCATTTATGTCTATTTGAAAATATTTAACCAACTCATTGATCTTCCTCTTAGCCCTCGTGGCTAACTAAACTAACCAATATTTCTTATGCCTACTTCTTTGCAAGTGAAATCTTTCAAAATTGTTATCATTTATGTAAATATGTCTAGCTCTGGAATCAATTAAAATTTCTATGGGATGGTTATCAATCTTACCTTCCACTTCGATCATGGGGGATTGATACTCTACCTGCTTGTTCTCCAAGGCTACATAAATCCTTGGCATAATTATTCCCATGTCTTCCATTGTTTCAGCCTCATGAATGTTGTGGACAATCCTCATTATTTCTCCTTTATGACAGAAGTTCTTATATAAGTGATTCCCTTCACATCCCCAATATTGAACAAGATG
>ML784071.1:121611-136573 GCA_009831015.1 Picea engelmannii | reverse complement strand
GACTCTTTCACTTCGAATTTGTCATTATTTAGTTGTAGGAAATTGGGGCTTTTGCTCAATTTCATCTAATTTTAGGACGGTTGCTCCCGATTTCACCACAGAAACAATGTAAAAAAAAATTCAAACAATTTGCAAATAAACTCTTCCTGACATTATTTTATACATTTCTCTTGCCAACTTTGTAAATTCACTTTTGCACTCTGCTAAATGGCCCATGCAGGATCAGTGTTGAAAACTTGGCTCTCATACCACTTTGTAACGTACCCATCCACCCAAGTTGGCCACGTCACACGAAAAACTTCTCTTTAACAAAATTGATACCATTTTAGTAACGTACCTAACCTCCATCTAGGAAACAATACATATGTAATACACATAACACAAAACGTCTACTAATTAAAGAAATTATTTTACTGTTATTTGTTTTCTCGTAGCTTACAACTACAATTTATAACAAATTTAGCTACGGGCAATAACCATAAAACATATGAATCTGAAGCATGATAATAATCAACATGAGATACAACTAAACCATTCATTACAACATCATATAAGTCATTATCATTCACGCAGATTTCATGCACAACAATAACACATGTAAATAGCTTAGTACAAGATACAACACTTATCTTAAAGAAGAATTGTGCAATCAACTACTTGGGATGGATGTTCCACCCAACTGTAGATTGATTGTTTCAAATATCAACATCCATACACCCCTGAGTTGAGGCTATCAATCCACAAAAGAGAGTGGTCTCTCATAGTCCACTCACAACTCATAATCTCTCAACCCAACTGATATTCTCCTACAACTATCCCTATTTTTTTCACTAGCTCTCTTTCTCTTGACTTGCCCAACCCAAGGAATGCACCATTCATTTATCAGGGATAACCCAAGGGATGTACCATCCATTTATCATGGAAAACCCCAGGGATGTACCATCCTTTTATCAGGGATAACCCAAGGAATGTGTCATTCGTTTATCAAGGTCTCTCTGGCAGATGTAGCTAGGAATATCTCAGCTGGGAATTCAAGGGAAATTTTTGTTAAGAAAACTATCAGCAAACCAACAGTAACCACTTTTTTTTTCAGTGAAACTCGCCTAGGAGTTCACGCTTTAGGCCTGAAAACCTGGCTCTTCAGTCTTCCAGCTCCAATTCGCTCCAATTGCGCTCCGGCTTTTTCTAGAATTCTCCCTTCACAGCTACATCCGCTTCCAGCTCTATTTTATTACTCTTTGTCCCCTTCCCATGCACAAACTTGACTAACTAAAAAAATTCTCCAACCCATACAAATTTCCTCTCTTTGGATTTCCTTTCTTGACTCACACTCTTCCCCAAGTTGATTGTACTAAACCCCCATGTGCCCAATAAATTTGGAATGTGACCACTCACACCCACCCTCTTACATGTATTCAATGATTGGCTTTGGAAACAATCAATCAGAAATGGGAAGGTTCATATACAAATAATAGATTTATGAAAATAGGTTAAATCCATAAAAATGGGTAATTTCCCCCCTTGGACCCCTCTTGTCCATTATCCTCGACACTCCCTTCTCTTGTGGATTAATTTAGCCACCATCTCTTGTCCATATCCCCTTTAGAAGTTGGCAGCACATTTTATTATTAAAACATTGAAATATAATTTGCATATTACATCGCTTGGTCGTAACCACATATTATATCTACATAAGAATTAATTAAACTAGGGATTATATTGGGGATGTTACAGAATTCATCGCTACCTTCCAACAATTGAACTAACTTTGGTGTGTACTTGGACATTTTTTCTCTCATCTCATACAAATTTTTGGATCTCCTAGTAGAGATGTTTTGGGTAGTATTGATATCATACTTTCCCTCACTAGAACTCTCCATTGACTCACCAGAAGGAGATGATTTGTTCAATTTAGGGAGAAACTTAATTGATTTGGCTTCCAATGTTTCAAAAAATGAGCATATGGAAGTGTTCTTACATGTCTTTTCTATATCACCTATTAGATTCTTGACCACAATGGGAGGTATTAGACCGTCAACTTTGGGTATTCTATCATTAATGTAATGGGAAAATATGACACTTCGAGGGTTCTCCTTCAACCATTTACATTTTGAACAACAACATACTACTCAGGTGTCATAAAAGAGACCAAATTCACGGTGTAATACCATTGACCCATGTTATTTGCTAGAAGATGGCATGTTACAATTGGCATCGTAAAACAACTATCCATTTTCATCAAACATCTACCTACAACAACTTTCTCTCGATGCTTGTGGAATTTTTGGACTATTGGAATATATTGTGCATCCAAATTCGATCTTTAATCATGATCCTGCAAAATTCAATGAAAAATTATTCAAATCCACGTGCATACATAACATAAAATCAATTATAAATAAAATATAGACTTACTACAAACATTGTGGGAGAACTTGAAGAAATTGTAACAATATGGAATGAGTTGGAATATGAATAATTGGCCATTTGATATTATAACATTTTTTCTCTTGCATTTGAGGCAAAACTATCATGAATACGTGAATAAAGTCTTAAAAACAAAGTTTGGGAAGCATAAAACAATCTAACTTCAAACAAAATTTTGAATGGATTTTAAAATTTATCGGTGTGCTTAATTATTTTCTAACTCACCAGTGCATTTGTATATAAAAAAATAACCAATGTGATAAATTATGAGAGGAACTAAAGAGTGACCTCCATTTTTTCCTCCACAAAATTTAATTGTTGAAGTTTGCATTTGTATTTTTTCAATTAAAATGTTTGTCGATGCATTTTTACATAATAAGCACTCCAATGTGCTTTAAAATGAGTGGGAATTTCATTTTTATAAATGTATGTGTTTGTAAATGAGAAGAACTAAAGAGTGACCTCTATTTTTTCCTCTGCAAAGTAAAACCTTCATAAAATTTTAGTTGCAGATATTTTCATTTGTACTAAGAAGCCCAAGGAGAACTGTTTGTTCCTAGCCTCATATTGTTGTGATCTTGTAGAGGTAGAAAAATGGAGGTAGTAGATAATCTAAGATATTGGACGAAATTCCATGGAGATTTAGAACCTGAGCCTTAGCAAACACATCCTTTGAAACCTCAATGACAAAATCAACAAGCTAATTAAGTAAAAGGGGCATTAGGAAGCTTGAATTGTAGAGCTTCATGGTCCTAATTATGCCAAAGTAGGGTCCAAGATGATAAACTTGGAAGGGAACTAGGTTGATGTGCCTCGTTCCATTGGCAAGGGCCTCATTTATAGATGCTTCAAGGCTATGGAATTCCTCCTCGTCATTAAAGAGTTATTCAATAAGACTCATGAGCCAAAGAAGAGGAGGTATAGGTATGATATTTACAAGAGAATTGATGATAGCTATTATGGCTATAGGGATGATGAGGACGATATCTTGGAGAAATTCGAGCAATCCATGGAAGAGGAGATGTGAGCCAGAGCACTAAGGAACTGGAATAATATTGAGTCCATACACTAAATTATGATATGAATTGAAGAGTGACCTTCGTTTTTACCTTCGCAAAGAAAAACCTCCAAAAAAATTTAATTGCAAAGGTTTGCATTTGTACTAATAATCCCAAGGAGAGGTGTTTGTTCCTAGCCTCAGAGTGTTATGATCTTACAGAGGTAGAATATAATCCAAGAGATTGGACATAATGTCATGAATATTCAAAACTCGAGCCTCAGTGAACACCTTCTCTAAGACCTCAATGAAGAAATCAACAATATAATCAAGTAAAAGAGGCACTAGGAAGCTTGAATTGTAGAGATTGATGGTCCTAATTATGAAAAAGTAGGGGCCAAGATAAAGAACTTGGAAGGGAATGAGTTTGATGTGATCATTTTCATTGGGAAGATCCCTAGTTATAGATACTCCAGGGCTACAAAATTTCTCCCCAACATAAAAGAGTTATTTGATAAGCTCCCCAAGGTGAAGAAGAGGAGGTCTAGGTATGATATTTACAAGTGAATTGACACCAGTTATTATGTCTAAAGGGAGTAAAAGGATGGTATCTTGGAGAAATTTGAGCGGCCCATGGAGGAGGAGATGTGAGCCAGAGCATTGAGGGACTAACATAGGATAAAGTATGTGTGCTAAATTAGGAGAGGTGTCGAAGAGTGGCCTCCATTTTTTCCTTTGTAAAGAAAAACCTTTGAAAAAATTTAATTGCATAAGTTTGAATTTTTACTAAGAAGCCCAAGGAGAGGTGTTTGTTCCTGGCCTCAAAGTGATTCAATCTTGTTGAGGCAGACAAATGGAGGTAGTAGATAATTTGAGATATTGAATAGAAGGTCATGGAGATTCATATCCCGTGCCTTAGCAAACACCACCTATGAGACCTCAACGACAAAATAAACAAGTTGATCACGGAAAAGGGGCACCAGGAAGCTCCTATCGTAGATCTTGGAAGTCCTAATTATTCCAAAGTAGGGGCCAAGATGATATACTTGGAAGGGAACGAGGTTGATATGCCTGGTGCCACCAGCAAGGGCCAGAGTTACAAATACTTCGAGGCTGCAAAAATCCTCCACTATTTCAAATATCTATTTGATAATCCCCCTGAGGTGAAAAAGAGGAGGTCTAGGTATGATATTTACAAGCGAATTGATGCCAATTATTATGGATACATAGATGATGAGGATGGTATCTTGGAGAAATTCAAATGACCTGTGGAGGAGGAGATGTGAGCTAGAGCACTGAGGGATTGGTAGAGGATTGAATCTGAGCAATAAATTATGAGAGACACTGAAGAGTAGCCTTTGTTTTTTCCTTCGCAAAGAAAAATCTCCACAAAATTTTAATTGTGGATGTTTCCATTTGTACTAAGAATCCTAAGGATATATGTTTGTTCCTAGCCTCAGAGTGCTATGATATTGCAGAGGTAAAAAAATGGAGGCAGTGATAATCTAAGAGATTAGATGGAAGTTAATGGAGATTTAGAACTTGAGCCTTAGATAATATCACCTCTGAGACCTCAACAACAAAATCAACAAGTTGATCAGGTAAAGGGGCACTGGGAAGATCAGATCGTAGAGCTTGGTATCCCTAATTATTCCAAAGTAGGGGCCAATATAATGGACTTAGAAGGGAGCAAGGTTGATGTGCTTGGTGTCACCAGCAAAGGAACAATTATAGATAATTTAGGGTTGTGAAATTCCTATCTAACATCAAAGATCTATTCGTTAAGCCCCTTAAGGCGAAGAAGAGGATGTTGTTGGCCCTTGACCAATTTTTGAAAATCCTTGGTCACTTTTGACCACTTTTTGGGACTTCGACAGGCTATCGAAGGTGGAGCGCAAGTTGAAGCAGAGATCGCAGCATATCGGCCCCCTTTTAGGGATTTTTGGGTTTTGGGCTTATGTAACGGGTATGGGGATGTCGGCCCATGGGTTTACCCATGGCTAGGACATTTTGTAATGTATAAATAGATGTCTAGGCAATGTAAGAGAAGACAATATGTGCATATGTGTGATGTTGTGCTAAGTGCAAGTGATAGTTATAAATGCTTTGTGTATGTTGTGTTGGACACTGGCAGAGCTAAGTGAAAGTGGATGCAATAAGGTTGTGTAGATTGTAAGAGGGCTTTGTGTTGTAACCTATCTCGAGGAAGGAGGATCTGGCAGAGTGCACGTAGATCTCTTGTCCTATGAGGAGTAGGATCATGTGGCTCTATGCATGTAGATGATTGATAGAAGGCAATAAAAAGAAGAAGAGTTGGTGGATGTAGCCCCGGGTTGGGGGTGAACCACGTATATCCTGTGTTATGGTTTCTTTGTGCATTATAGTTGTTTTATTTCTCATATGATTTATGCTTAGTACAGTAATGTATGTTTAGATGTATCTGCTACGATAGCTTAGTGCTTGGTGATGTGAATGAGTACCAGATCTAGTCTATTTTAATGTGCTTAGTGCTTGAATGTGTTGGATCTTGTTGAATACAACGTTGCTCTGTAATTAGGGTTTATCTACACTGTAAAAAAAGGCTAGACACTAATGAATGATAACTTCTAAATGTTCTGTTAAGGTATTGTAATCACATATCCATGTCCCAGCTAGGTTGCAGACATCTGAGTCTTGCAACCACCCCTACCTCTATCTCGGGTGAGACTTCATCTACTTCACAGGTGTTGCCAACAGGGTCGGTAGTTTGGGTTTTTTTGGTGCATTGTTGAAGCATTGAACCCTGGGTCTTCCCCTGTGCCAACAAATGGTTCCATTGTCGGGACCTGAAACTGTGATTGTTGAGAACTGAGGAAAAGAGGAAGCTTTGTGTGTAGATCTATTTCCCTAGTACATAGTACTCTACTTGACTTGTGAAGCTCTGTACTAACAAAGGAGGTAGATATAAAGAAAAGAGGTAAGATCTTAAATCTTTGTGCTCTGATACAGGTAAGAATAGTGAAATTTTTTTATTGAAGAGATAAGATCTAAAATATTTGTGCTCTGTTAAAGGTAAGATAAGTGGAAATTTTTGTTTCGAAAGTATGGATCTAGGTATGTTTGATAAATTTTGTCCTAGTTTGAAAAATAGGGCATAGTTAGAAGAAAGAAGATTTGATATGAGTAGATCTGATAGAAATTGTGAAAGATATGTTATTCCTATGCATAGAAAGGATTTTTAGACTAAAAAATGGATGCAGGATCCTAGGAAGAATTTTTTGCAGGTTAGCCACCATGATCCTAGTGAGAATTACAAGAAAGGTTGGGGATCATTTAAGAGAAAGAGAGGATTGACTCTTTGTTATAGTTGCAGAAGATTGGGACATATTGCTAAGGAATGCCCTGGTAGAAAACCTAGTTGTCTTTGTTGTAAAGCTATGGAACATGAAGTTCTAGATTGCCCTAGAATGATTGCTAAGGTGGAAAGAATGAATATGAGACAAGAAAACCCTGAGGAAGACCAAGAAACTGAGACCATGAAAGAACCCCGAAAAGAATCAGAGACTGTATTACTACAAATGAAAGAAACCCTGAATGACCACATAGGTATCAACTTATTAGATATCTTCAAAGAAAAAGAGTGCATAGAAACAAGAATAGCAGAATTCGACATAGACTCTATTTTGGATGAGGAAACACAAGTGAATATCATGATAGAAAGAACCTAAGAAATTTTGGGAAAGCCTTCTATGATTCCTTCATTAGGAGGAATAAGATTATTTAGAGGAAAGTTGATAACCCTATGTGGAAGACTTACCCATACATCTATGACTGCTCATGGAACTTCGACAGAGGAAGAATTTGAGGTTGTTAAATTTATTAAGAACAATGCCCCATTTGCTATGTTACTAGGAAAAAACTGGATTGAGAAAGATCAGACTCGAAGAAAAGAAGAGGAATCTCTAGAACAGAAAAAGAAATACCTAAGAGACTTCATGGCTAAGAGAATAGAACACTTATTGAAAGAACAAGAAAACCAGTCGAATCTACTAAGGACCAAAAATATGGATGTCGAAGTTGAAAGAACACAAGAAGACTTGAAACACTTGTCTGTACTGAAGAGTCGAGCACCTAACCCAGACAGAGAAGAAGTATTTCCCTTGAACCTTAGGATATACCACCAACATTGTGAAGTTACTATGCCAAGAGGAGATAAGAATCAGAATGGAAAGAAGAATTCCGTGACGCGGATCATGAGGAAGAAGGATAGAAATCTCAGTAAGAAGAAAGCAAAGTTAAAGAAGTTATAGGAAGTTCCAGAGAAGACTTCGCAGAAGGAAGGTCTTCAAAATTCTAACTTCGTCGGAATATCAGAGCAACTCATATTGGAACTTTGCCATGACGGATCAATATAACCGTTAGAGGTATTATGACCGTTAGATTGTCATTCCTGAACGGTTAAAACAACAGTTATGATCACAAATCTCACCATCGAACCGTTGGGATGGCGTCGTAACAGACAAAACTACATTGATGAAGGCTTCTTGTTTGTTGGAGGGATCTATTACATCGTTTTCTACTTATTCCATCAACTGTTGCGTCGAGAAAACTTTCGCGAATTGTATCCAAAAGAACTCGTTATTGTCGCGTTGTGTTTACTGAGACTTCGCCACCTGTTCCATTGCATTGAGCATTTGTTAATCAACCTTAGTTTTCCGATCTCAAGCATGCATGTCGAATGAACTTAGCATCATAGAAAAGTATGTTGAATAGTTTCTAATCAAACTTATGGCTGAGAAGGTGATGTTTGTCGAAATTCAAGCTTCATAGATGAGAGGAGTGCAAGCTTCCCCATCGACTGCTTGCGGATTCGGACCATCCCGAGCTACGGCCGAGAAAAGAACCAAGCATCGAGATGACTTGGAAAATGATAATTTAATCCCATCCATCCTGCCCGACTGCATCCCACCTTTGGCTGGCGTGGTGAATCGTGACAGTGTCCCCAGGGACTTTGACTACACCCTGATTACTGTGTACCTCCCAAAGGGGATACACACAGGTAAGCCTCAACAGGATAAGATTATGACATTGAATATCAGTGACTTCAACTTGGGAGACTGCAAGAACTTTAGCATGCTCTCACCTCATAGGTATTTGACTAGAACGAAGGGGAATAAGTCAAGGATAATCCCCCAACCATGGACTATGGACCTCACGCAATCCACCATATTGAACATAATGAAGATACCCCACTTTGGAAGGCACTAGGAGGTTAATGTGTGCATTAAGATCCTGCTGTCAAGCTTCCATGGCAGTTATTTGTGGCTAGGAAGATGCATAACTATCGATCTGGTGCTAATCCATCGGATCACCGGATTGAGAATGCAGGGACCAGACCCGCAAGAATTTTACCCAGGAAAGGCTATAGACTGGGCCCTGGAGCAGAATATTAAAGTTACCTATGACGATGTGCAGAAGGGGAAGTGAGGCTACAAGGTAGCCTCCATCCAGAATGGCATAGTGCGCCTCGCTTTTTAGTTGATTTTTGGTAAGATATTAATAAAGAACAGACCCACGTAGGTCATGGGGTTTGTTGTTGACCTCGCAGTAAAATGCGTGGAGGGACTACAAATGAACTGGCAAGCTACTTAGTGAACCAGTTAGAAAAAGACTATCGTGAAGCTCAGGATAAGGTCTATGAGTTCCACTTTAGTTTGTTGTTGATCCTCATCACATTCATAGCTTTGGAGATGTCGGAAGGTGCGACCTTCCCTGAAATAGAGCCATATAAACCCTTAGCTGAAAATTTCACCACGCTCTGGTATTCGAGCGATATGGGAAAATAGTGGCAGTCAAACACAGTGGTCCACACCTACTACCTGCAATTAAAGAGGGCTATTGAGGCTATCCCTCATATGACGCCAAACACCCTGCACAAGTTCAATCCATTTGTGAAGTTCCACGCAGACAAACATTTTATCTATATCATTGTGCATGGAGACAAACACAAAGAAGTACTACAGAGTTACTACAAACTCATAGAAGAGGACCTGGATGAAATAACTAAGGAATGGCCTGCAGAGCTCCTTATCCCAATTGACCCCGCAAAACTATCTAACCCTGAACTAATCAGAAGCCCGGTGGTCACTCACGAAGGGTATGATACACCTAGAACTAGCAGAAGGAAGAAGACAGAAGAGGTAAAGAATCTAAATAGCGCATCAGAAGAGATTGCTTCAAAATCACCTAGCGGAGGAGGTGATGATGAAGTAGACAAAGAAGAGAACAATGGAGAAGAATACAAGCAGAAGCAAGGCAAAGTAACACCACCACAGAATCCCCCTGATGACGCATATCTGTATAACAAAAGAAAGGTTTCTCCCATGAAACCCACATCATGGAAGAAGTCAAAATCTAGTAAGACCAAGCTGCAAAATATGCTCACACTCGATGACTTTGACTTCATCATCGCAGATGTATCAGACACCTCAGAAGATATTTTGCAGAGAAATGAAGCCAAGCAAGAGACCATGTATGAAAGGCTTGAAGCAGAGTTGAGAGGGTTACGACAAGCCCTTCACTCCAGCCACGCAGTGTCCACTGCGCCCCCACCATCAGAAGAACCAGAGTTGGGAGATGAGCCTACCCAACTCCGTATAATAGATTATGTGACCGAAGCTCGCCTTCATCGCGCACAGGAAGAAAAAGAACAGGCCAAAGTGGCCCTTAAGAAAGCACAAGAGGAATTGATAGAGCAACGCCGAGTTGCGCAACAGGAAAATGATGACCTGCAAAGAAAGTTCAAAGAGGAGAGAGTGCAGATCCAGCAAGATAATGAACAACCTCTCATGGACCAGGTTGGAGTAAACGATGTAGTCAGCAGAGCACTTCACTCTGTGACGGGATTAGAGAAAAAGGAGGAAGACCCAGTGGAGCACCAAGTAGCGAAGCTTGCTGAAGCCATCCAGCAACTTCAACAGAGAATAGAATATTTAGAGCTACAAATAGTACCAAGTACTCCACAGGACGTGCGAGACCAAAGAGAAGCCACTTCCCATAGTGCAGTTGAGAGGATCGGAGCATTAGCTTTGGAATGTAAACAACTTAGTAGTATAAGTGCGCAGACTTATGAGCGACTTACTGAGGACCCTGAAATGAAGACATTGGAGTCACATCTCCAGGAGGCAAAGCAACAAGCAGTGGTAATACAAGCGCAGTTGAAACTCCTGTCAGTAGTTGAGAGGATGAAAAGGTCCCAGGAACAGGGCACTTCCTAGGAGAAGGTCCATACCATACAAAGAAAATTCATGGAAGTGACTTAGAGGCTCCAACCAGTCCAGGATGAATCTTGCCAACTATTTGAGGAAATTGAAGGCTGAGGAGAAGAGTTGGAACAAGTAGTCACTGCAATCGAACAAATCTTGGAAGAACCTGTGAACGAGGCAATTATTCAGGAATTCACCGAGCAGGAGGCCCTGGCGAAGCAGTAGGTCGAAGCAACTCAAGCCTGGCTCAAGGCTTTTGAGGCAGAGCTACCCAGATCAGAGTGACTCGGGACGAGTCACAGGTCAGTGTTGGGGGCCTGTTGTCCCTTGACCAAGTTTTGAAGATCCTTGGTCACTTTTGACCCCTTTTTGGTACTTCGACAGGTTGTCGAAGGCAAAGCACAATTCGAAGTGGAGATCACGGTATTTCGACCCATTTTTAGGGATTTTTGGGTTTTGGGCTTATGTAACGGGTATGGGGATGTCGACCCATGGGTTTACCCATGTCTAGTCCCTTTTGTAATGTATAAATAGATGTTTAGGCAATGTAAGAGGAGACAATATGTGCATATGTGTGATGTTGTTCTAAGTGCAAGTGATAGTTATAAATGCTTTGTGCATGCTGTGTTCGAAACTGGCAGAGCTAAGTGCAAGTGGATGTAAGAATCTTGTGTAGATTGTAAGAGGGATTTGTGTTGTAACCTAGCTCGAGGAAGGAGGATCTGGAAGAGTGCGTGCAGATCTCCTATCCTATGCGGAGTAGGATCATGTGGCTCTGTGCATGTAGATGATTGACAAAAGGCAATAAAGAGAAGAAGAGTTGGTGGACATAGCCCCAGGCTAGGGGTGAACCACATATATCCTGTGTTATGGTTGTTTTGTGCATTATGGTTGTTTTATTGCTCATATGATTTATGCTTAGTACAATAAACTATGTTTAGATGTATCTGATACGATATCTTAGTGCTTGGTGATGTGAATGAGTACCATATCTGGTCTATTTTGATGTGCTTAGTGTTTGAATGTGTTGGATCTTGTTGAATACTGCACTGCTCTATAATTAGGGTTTATCTGCACTGTAAACAAAGGCTAGGTACTAAGGAATGATAACTGCTAAATGCTCTGTTACGGTATTGTAATCACAGATATGTGTCCCCACTAGGTTGCAGACATCTGAGTCCTGCAACCACCCCTGCCTCTACCTCGGGTGAGACTTCATCTGCTTCGCAGGTGTTGTCGAAAGAGCCAATAGTTAGGGTTTTTTTGGTGCATTGTTGAAGTGTTGAACCCTGGGTCTTCCCCTGTGCCAACAGATGTCTAGGTATGATATTTACAAGCAAATTGATGCCATTTATTATGGATATAGGGATGACAAGTATGATATCTTGGAAAATTTTGAACAACCTATAGAGGACGATATGTGAGCTAAATCATTGAGGGACTTGTAGAGGATTGAGTTCATGGACTAAATTATGAGAGGCACTAAAAAGTGACCTTCGTTTTTCCTCCACAAAATTTTAATTGTGGAGGTTTCCATTTGTAATCTGTCAAATAAATTGTTTTTCGGTGCTTTTTTATGTAAAGAGTGCACCAATTCTCTTTAAACTATATAACACATCAAAAAGGTAAGTTACAAAAAAAACATGCACGTTTATCATCAATGCACCAAAATATACAGCTAAAAATGAGCAAGAATTTCATTTTTCTAAATGTATGTGTTTATAAATGAAATCCCTGATCACTGTTTCATTAGTTTAACAAAATTTAGAGGGTATATTTGTGTAAGAGAGATTTACTAGCAAATACTTTAAAGAAGTTAGATTCTTTTGAAGAACCAAATTTGTAAGGGATCATCATAGGTCATGTACAAATATGCAAAGGACAAATTTTAGATATGTGATTTCATTCTATTTATCATCTTAATATTTCCCCTATTTGATTCGAACAATTTTCAATGTATTCTCAAAAAAATAAAATGGTTTCATAGTTGCCTTTGGTATTGGAAGCCATAGGTTTCTTGTGGTTTCTCTTGGTTTCACTCACTACATTTCAGGATATTTTTTTAAGAAAACTATTTTTATTGGGTTTCTTTACTTATATATGGGCAATTTGGTATCCTTTGTAATGGAACCACTCGTTTCATTTGATCCCAAACCCTTTCCATGTCCGTTATCTTTAAAAAAAATGCTTTAATGGTTAACAGTGTGCATTGTTAACCATGAATAGGGAACCAGTGTGCATGTTCTTGTCAACAACATTGTTGAGTTTAAAATGTAAATAACATTTTTTTAATGTTGAAAGCATAATGTTTTAAACTTGTTTTTGGGTTCATTGATGTGAAATAAACAGTAATGAGGCACTGGTTCTTATATTAATTTATAGGCCACCCCATGAATACAACGATTTGTGAACATAACAATTTTTTATTTTGTAACAACAAAGTAATATTATATTGATGTGTATACATATGTCTAACGCAACAGTGTGTACTATTTTATTGTATGCACTGGAATATTATTTTGTAAAAAATATTTCATAATTTATATATCTAATGATTCTTGTTTTTTATATATATAGAAGATGGTTGATAGAAGTTCAAGGAAAATAACTTATTGCAACGAGCACAATCATAACTCATCCCAACAAGAGGACAAGGCAAGTTCTTTAAGTTTGATTAAAAAATAAATATATTTGAATTATTTGTAGGTTTAAATTAATGATGTGTATTGGTTAAGGTGTGTCATGCAAATAAAAAACTTCAAGAAACTCGATAAAATTGTTCACAATCTAAGTGCAAAAGAGTGTAAAAGATTTATGAAAATGTTTCAAAGAGAGGAATTAGGTGGATTAAAAAGTAATCAATGTGAAGTTTTTCTTTGACTTTTCACTAAAAATGAATTTCTTAACATTAATCACTAACATGATTTAAACACTTGATTTCACATTTTTTTTAATGTTGTGCAAGGATCGATAGCGAGGGACAGAAATGTTGTCCTAAAAAGATAAAAATTATGAAGGATGTAAATGATGATGACTTGGTCCTCAATTTATATCGATTGGTGTTGGGAGTTCACGATAGAGGGAATTTTTTACAAAGCTATGAGGGATATAGTGGAAAGAACGTATAGATGTACTTTCCACTTACAATACAAAAATCGACCCAATGACTCCAAGAATCCAGTTATATATAAATTGCAAGATTTTTTTTCAGAGAAATGGTCAATGAGATTTGTGAGACTAGCAATAGAAAAAACTTACAATAACAAAAAGAATCATTTAAAAAGTATTATTATTAAACAAGTGTTTCTATAATATGTCCCAAAAATTACCAAATCAATTTAAAAAACAAAATTATTGTGCTTTTAATTTTTTAGGAAGTGATCCAGATGGTTGTCAGTGGCCTCCCACCTATTCCAACTGGCTCATTTTGGTATTTTTCCAGTTTGGCAGTTTTTTCCTAGTTTTCGGGTCCCTAACTTTTGGGGCCATTTTGAGGCCCTAAATAGCATTTTTAAGGCTCGCCATAGTTAGACTGTAGACAAAATCAAAGTCTAATAGAAACATGCATAGTCCTTGGATATACCTTTCCAATGGGCTATCATGCACCTAAAACATAGATCGTATGCAAAAGTTACGACCCCGGGAAGTTGATGTACTAACTTACCCAAATAGGGCCCACATGACTTTTGGCACTTCATCTCCTAGGGATAGTTTTTTGGATGTCTAGGGTTTTTGACATTCCTGTTTATTGTAAAAAGGCCTTCAAAGCCTCATTTTAATCATCTTCTTATGAATGAGTGCAACCTTCACATCTCTTCTCAAAGATAATCCACCACCATTCTAGCAAGCTTGTTTTCTGCTGCATTTCATAGTTTCAACTTTTTCCTTATTGAATAGAAACCAATTTTACTTTATATTTGTTATTTTGTGTTAAGCATATTTTGATAATAATTTGTATTCATTTCATTCTGCTCATAAAATCTGGATCAGTGGTATTAGAGCAGTCTACTCCTTGTCGTTCTTAATGGATGTCCCCAACGAGGTTAGGGTACAAAGAATTGGGTCTTGAGCTTGTTTCTCATGAGGAAAAAATCTCTCACATGCCCAAGCGACCTCTCATGGCAGGAGAAAATAAAGACGATGGGACAGAATATCCCTTCAAAATATTGCTCGAGGAATTCCTCACACAACAGAGGAATGAGATGATGGATAGTTTTGTGCAAATCCTTCTACGACTACCAACACAAGACACATCTTCCTCAAATGGAGGCATCTCCCCATTCAAGGTAAAAAT